>LQNS02276498.1:21780637-21799905 GCA_001587735.2 Parhyale hawaiensis
GCCAGCAGTCGTATCCTATTCATGGGCCCACTGGAGCTGCAGGACAGCTTCTATGTGCCTGATATCAGTGAGGAGAACGTCGTATCTTCACCAGAGGAAGATGGCTATGGTTCTTCTGACGAGGATGAAGCATATGGTGAGAAGGATGATATTCCTGATGAGGAGGAGTCTGGCGCGGAGGCTCCCAGCGTTGCTGGCGGATCTTCTGTTGAAGGCAAGGAAGGCAGCGCTCAGTGGGAACAGTCCGCGTCCTTATTGGCAGAGGGTGAGTGTCTCTTTGTAGGTGGGACCTTGGTCCTCAGTCATCTGCTTTTTCGAGCAAGTTGTCGCTTAAGCAGAACAGTTGAGAATGTAAACATTGGGCTAGTGTTCCCAGCGCCTAAGGCTTAAGTGGCCTACATTTGCTCTGAGTGTCTCAACTACTTTCGCGACTCTAACTCATTAAATAAACTGCCTCTAAGAGCCAATTATACGCCCATGCCGAGGCTCTACAGTGCTTTTATTATCATTCGTTTCGCATTCCCTAACGACTGGTTCACCTGAGGTAAGAACAGCTGCATTGCACAGCTGATAAATGTGTAACTGCTTCTTCCTATCACCTTTGCCTGTCCTCAGCTTTATCGGACTACATTCCGTGCCAGTTCGTGGAATTATACACGTTTTTGCCTCTGTCCATTGTGTAGGAAGACGCTGATTTTCAGAGAACAAGCTTCATAGGCCTATCCATTCTGTGAGGAAAGCTTGCTTTTCATAGAATGAAGTCTGGTCTAGTGTGTGGGAAATGATTGGGTTTCAGCGAACAACCGTCAGGGCCAATAGAATAAGCGTCAGGATCGTTACGTGAGAAGAGAAATGCTTTGTTTTCAGAGATCAGCGTCAGGTCCATTGTGTGAGGAATGAGTTTTCGGAAAACGAACGTCAAATCCATTATATATGTGGGGCGTGTTTGATTTTCGGAGAATGAGTAACATCCATGTTGGGAGGAATGTTTTTTCAGAGAACACATACAAACTCAGTTTTTTCTTAACTCGGCACTTGGGTGTTGTAAGAAATGGTAAGGCAAAAGATGGTTGCTAGCTAGTGCCTTGACGCTCTACGCTTTCTCTACAGTGGACAAATCACGCGAATACATCTAAGGCTGTTTTATTTTGTAGTTTGTTACAGCTTCAAGTTTTTCCCTTTGTGTAGTGACATGCTTTGCGTTGACTGTTAGTTCAGTACAGATAGTCGATGACTTACCGTCTGTGCTAGTTATTGTACCTATGTCGCATGTACTGTTAACCAAGTTTGTGAAGTCGAGAGTCCGATCAGTTTCCAACTCAAATTCTCGCTCTCCCCCAAAATAGCCATTTATTCCTTAACAAAACCGACCAATTTTCTCCCACTCCTGGCGTCCAGTCAGTGTCCGACTCCAATTCATGGTCCCCAGACATACCCGACTCCGCCGCCCTGATTACTACAACTAACGGTAAAATCATTCCTCTCTCTGAAGAAGTTTGGCCGATATGACAACACTTTGAAATTTTTTTTAGTAAAAATATAGTGATTAATAAACAACAAATTGACTATACTATTACTTTCAAACCCGAACAAAAATATACCTAATACCTAATTGGAACGTGTGCGTCTAATTTTTGACACGTTTGTCAGAAGCAAGCCTGGTTTTACTGAACACTTACCTGAAGCTATATTATATCAACTACCGAATTCCAGTTCCTTTTGGGCTCGGTTTAACTTTGTACTCAACACTATTCGCATTTGGTGAGTATATTCTGATACCAGCTGTACTCCACTTGCTAAGACACCTTTACGTATGAGGTATGTACGTCTTTATTATGCGTCTCAGCTTGCCTGTGAGTCATGTTCCGTTGCTTTTTTGGTTTATAGCACCAACCACATCGTGACCAGGGAGGCCAAAACTAATATATTCTAAACTTCGATGCATTTGTGCTACCCTTTTGTTGTATTTTGCTTTTTCACGAAGGATTCGTTAGTGTCTCACACCTTGTAGCGAATGACCAGACTTGTTGCTTCCAATGAAGGCGATGAGTCAAAAAAAAAAAAAAATGAGGGCATTGAAGCTTATTACACCAAGTGTTTAATATTTATAAAAGCATTCATTACTTGTACTCCTCAAAACAGTACAGCTGAGGAACTTTGGTATCTTGAGCTTCCATGGAGACCTTTTTATTGAATGGATGGTAGTAGTTCAAGCTAGAATTGCAACGGGCTTAAGGGGTAGATATATTCTTGCGGGCCCTATCCCGTCGCAATATATGTATATAAATGGGCCCAGGCACACGAGCTCTTTGCTGATCTATGTAGATGTGCTCACTCTGCAGTTGTGGGTGTGCAGTGCGTCGTGGTGGAACTTGCCTTCCTCAGAGATGGGGGGGGNGGGGGGGGGGGAGGAGGAGGAGGCGGGTCATTTGAATCATTCTTCGAATTGGCGCTGTAGCTCTTGATGACCCGTGGTCGGCTGCAGCCGCACTTACTCCTCTGGAGCCAGTGGGCTTATCTTCGCAGCACAAACCAGTGCGTGCGGGTTTCCAAGTTAAGGGTGCGGTCAAAGTTGACTCAACCTTTACCTTCGTGATACCAAGGACTGTCCCGAGTCCTTTTTCCGCAGGGGATGTTGCAGCTGGCCGCAGGTCCTGCTTAGGTAGGTTGTCTCTACTTCTCCGCGAGGTGGGCCGCCGATTGGTAGTAAGCAACTCATCTCGTGGGACTCTTACCTGCTTCCAGGTGCAGAGCCACTGAAGGACCTCTCCGCACGAGTTTTTCTTTCTACTATCTCCTTCTCTTCTCATTTTTCATCTCTCGATGCTTCCTGCCTGATTTCCCCACCAGAAGTAACGCTCTGAGCCAACTTATATCATACTACATACACCGCAGAGGCGTGCCGATGTCTAGATAGGATATCCATACTCGCGCCTCCTGGCCTACTGTCATCACTGAGCAGACCGCTCTATGGCGGATACGGTGTACTAATCGTGTAATAGCTATAGTAATAATCCGTATGTATTTAAAGACTGTAGAGTGACTTGACATGCGAGCCTTACATCCTCGCATCAAGTTGTGCTTGCGAGTATATAGTGTAGCCCGGCATCAGTCGCATGCAATTGCATACTATCCATGCATAGATAATAGTAGTAATGCATGCTAGAACCGACCATAGCTTTCAAGTAATGCAGTTGTAACTCCCTCGCTATGGGGTGACTGATATAGCCATAACCAGTGAGAGTGATCCGCTAAAACCCCGTAGCTAAGAGGTTAAGCCTCGTCTCCAAGGCGAAGAGTTGAAGCTGTTGATTAACTCGCCTACGTGAATGTGTGCAATCTGTGCATGCTGCAGCAATTGTTCTTTTGTCGTCCTGGTCACATGCCGTGTACGTTCCTGTATCTGTTACTTGTTTTCTTACTTCAGGTGTATGTCTTATCTGAAAAGTTGTTTGTACCTTAATTATTTAAGTCATTATTTGGTTAGAACATAGTCTTCTGTTTTTCCTTCTACACTTCAGCAAGTACACATGCGTCTTTCACTATTTCCATTCTGTTTGTGTTCGGGAGCGAAGCTGACTATCAGTGTGCCAAATCTATGAAGACTTGCGTACGCAAACCATGCTATTTCTTCAAACAACTGACCTTTCTGTGGTACTTAATAGGTATGAAGTAGATAATTCATGAGGAGTGAGGAGATCATGGGATTGGAACCGGAGACCTCGACTATTGTAACAAGACTTGCCTTGTCTCCCTTCAGATGCATTCACTGATACTCTTGTTGCCCCAAAGTGGCCCGCTTCTCCGGGCATTGACGGGAGTGCGAGCCAACTTTAGAACAACGCTTAGCTTGTGTATGTGCGTTTACATGTGTATGTATAGTTGTACCTTTTTCTGTTTTACGTTATTTTTACACTATTTTTTGCTTATGGTAATTGGTCCGCCTGTGTAATTCTTGCGTTTTTTGTTATTTATATTTATTTTATGCATGTGTTTGTTTCTAACGCAAGGAGTCCCGCCTGTTGCTGAAGCTCCGGTCAGTCGTGAAGGTACTGCACTCCAACAAGGTGAGATTATGTACTCTAATTATTTCGTTAGCAAGGTCATAGTTTGAATTCTTTCCGTTGATGATCGAGGCGCCCGCGACGTTTTTCCCCTCTTACTTTGCGCAGTGTCCCCGCGAACGACCGTAATTCACTTCAGCTAGTTAACCCTTTCATTCCCATTTTATATGGTACATGCTTGGATGTGGCAACTAATGCTGTTCTTACGATGATTTTCTATTGAGGAAACAGGCGTCAAAGAACTTGTATTGGTAGACATCTGCGTTCAGATTTTTTTGGTACGATTTTTCTTTGAAAGATGAAGTAATCTGTAACCCGAGGAGGTTTAATAGAAGCAGGGAGCACAGCTTGGGTTAAATATACTATTGAAGTGCACACGTTCACTAATTCCCACTAGAGCCTGAGTGACTTTTAGCCTGGTATTGTTGCTTGTAGCAGGAGAGGGAGAAGGTGCGAGGCATTAGGCTCATGCTTTTCAACTGTCTTAGCTGCACTGTCCTTGTCTACTAAAAAAGTTGCTAGCAGATTCGCGAGCTAGCTTGTGGTGATGTGGTGCAGGCTATTTAACTGCTCCTTAAAACTGGCTGTCACCGAGTCACTCAGCCAGGTTGACTGCCGCTATATAAGGCAGTCACTGCCAACGACGGTGGCTGGAGGCGCCGTCCAATAGAATACATATTTACTCCAAGGAACTCTGTCACACTTCACCTCACTGGCCAGGAAACTTTTTGTTTTTCGAGGGCCGCTCTCAGCAGTTTGTGCTGCCAAACAGCGAGTCAGCCAGGCTTCAGCCTTGCTGCAAACTGGAAAGCAATAACTTTCCAACTCCGTAGCTTTTGATACCTCCTTCTATTAAACCCTCTTGTTTACTACTGCCAACTTGGTCTGTTTATTAGTCAAACGATGCGAGAGCGGCCAAATGTACGTCGTGTCTGCTGTCAAGGAGTTTTTATCAAACCTCCTTGTCTGCGGTATGGTATCAGTATTGCTGCCCTTCAGAGAAACATCTGAAAAATTACTTTGAATAGGACCATGAAACATCATGGGGAAATGAAAATCAAGTTTAAAGTGAGGTGGAAATTTATTCAGGAAAGTATCTTGGATGCAGTTTGGTGCTTGAGTTCTATTTTTTAGACCAACAAACGTTTTATGAAGCCGTCGTAGAGTACTGTTAGGACTTTAATTTTCTACTGCGCTTGTAGTATTTCCTGCAATTTGTATATTTATGCCTTTTCATGTTGCGTTTGCGACTGTTTCTGTTGTATTCGTGACTTTTCTTGTTTTCTTCCTTTCATTCTCCGTAGCTTTTGTAACGTTTCCCTTGTATCAGTTCTCTGTAAAGTTTTCTGTGTCACAGGGTCTGCTGAAGAGAGCGACACCAACACCGGCTCCTCTTTCGAAGAGATCGACCCCAGCGAGACTGCTGCCGTGCCTGTAGAAGAGCCTGCAGCGCCTCAGCCTGCCACGGACACCCCAGTCTCCCCTGAGGGTACCGACGGGGCTCAGAAGAAGGAGTAATTCCGTCGCCTCGATTAGTTACTTACCAACTCGTCGCTGGTGTGTGAGACGCGATTTAGCGCAGCCTGTCAAATGGAGTGAAGCTGAACACGGGGTGAAACTGAACAAAATTGCTCCCGTTCTTGTAATAAAATTAGCTGAGTGGTTGTGTTCTCCTGGCTTAACTGCCGCTGCCGCATAAGCTGATGTTGCCTCACTTTTCTCAATGAAAGTAAAAGTTAGACACTCAGTGGATGCAGAATCATTGCTTTATCCAGCGAGTAGGTACCTATAGAACTTTATTTCAATCTTGAGAAGTGCCACAATACTAGCCGTTGGAAGACTGCAGGTAACTTTGTTCTTCTTCTCCCCGTCTTCAGCCATTCCCCGTTTTACGAGACACTCTTGAACTGGAACCTTCTTGGGTTTTTTCTTTAATAGATTTTTTTTAACAGAAAACTGCTATTATCTTTGACTCGATGTGACCTCAGCAATGCCTTGAAAAGCGCATTTGGAAGGTTCTTGCGCATTTTTGAATATAGTAGCTGGTTAGCACAAGCAAGATAAGCCTGTTGATGCTGTGTGGCACTGTGTGCCTCGCCTTTCTATTCTAGACGTACAGCGACGTCATCAGTTCATCATTATTTAGCCAATAATATTTTTAGACAGTTGGAGTATCATTCAACTGGAAGACTTCTTGCCTAGACTGAAGCAGTGTGCCAGTAGCCTGTCGCATGCCTCGTTTGGTGTCTGGACCTGGTTTCAAAATGTCTGATTACTTAGCCACTTTGATGCCCTTCGCGCAAATTTAACCGTTTCTTGTTTCACGTCAAGTAGGTTACTTCTTTAGAAAAACTGCATGGAGCTACTGCTTGACAACACTCTTATATTGATTTGGCCCGCTTCTAGTGTCATTCTCATGATAATGAGCTTCAACTTCATTGCATTATAAGTGGCTGTAATTTTTCGAAATTGAACTGCAAAATTATCAGCGCAACTTTTGCACAAGTGATTTCCTCTTTCCCAATACAACAGATACGGTCCGCTGGAATTTTCGTGGGGAGCCTAGCTATGATACATAGTCTATCTGGCCTACAAATTGACCTCGTTAGTTTTCCAGGCAGATCTTGACGCCAATCGAAGCTTTACAGCGACGATTGCAGTTGTTGGATTTGGTCAGTATCGTTGGAGAGCTGCAGTTTTGGATCGTTCTTGCAGTATCTTAAAGTGTGACTGCTGTACTTTTTCTCTATGGTTGTATCAACTAATTGTTAAGCGTGTTCTCGTTCTTGAAATGTCAAGTGTTCTATGTATGTAGTTGGGATGCCAAGGATTGCCATGAATGCATCGTAAGTTGCCTTTCTATATTTCGATGAGAGTTCCTTTTCAGCATATACGCAGGGAATGTTCCAATTAATGTAACTAGTGAAATACCATTTCCTTCCGTTATCTTTACATTGAGGGACAAACGATGGGTGCCGGCGAAGACACAGATTGCTCTATATAGTTTGTTGAATGAAATACCTCCTTCAGTTTCTCACACTGTGCATCGGTGCTGCCAGTCGGCCGTGTTTTGACCAGCAGACGCGGGCCTCCGCTCTGACAGCGAATATTATTGCAGTTGTGTCACTTTGCTCGTCCTTCCTGCAGTGCTTGTTCTTCCTCCTCATTCCCGAGGCACGGAACCCGTACGCTTTGATCCTTTGTGGGAATGCCCTCGTGCATGGGTTCCACGTTGCCACTGACAGTCTCTTTTCATTCTCGAAGTGCTGTACCCGTGCGCTTTGATCCATTTTTGCGGTACCCTCGTGCTTGGGTTCCACATTGCTCTCGATTTAGGTACTACCATGTGCCCTTCTCGCTTCCTATATTGAAGTACTGCGTTGCGTTCAGGAAAGCCTAATTGTTTGTGATCTCTCTGTCATGGCGAGTCACTCGCTAGACTTCTTACGAAGCGAGGCGGGTTAATCTCGTCCTAATCTCCATCTGCATCTTTACTCCTGTGACGGTCACAAGTGCCCGCTCGGTGATTCTGGGTTGCTGCTCTTGCTCCTATCAACCAATAAAACTCCGGTGTCTAATGTTTGCCAACGTCAACTCAAAGCGCCAATATCTGCTATTTGCCTTTTCTTAATGTACTCTTTTTACATTATTGTCATCTCATCTAAATCATCATTTCTTATTTTAGAAGATTCTCAACGAAGCCTTGTTCTTTGAAGGTTTAGAATAAGGTCTTATTTTTTCTGTAGTTTTAGAAGTGCATTTTTACTCTCGCTTATTTCTAGCGTTTTCGTAGGTTTACCAAAGCAACGGAGAGTGTAAGCAGGAATTTCCTTTCTTTATTTTCTTATTTTTTTTTCTCTAGAATTCATTCAACAGAGACAAATAAACGGGATTTTTGTCGCCACATTCAGTTGTTTTCTGTACATGAAGAGGTCAGATGCTGCGGGTATATGCCCACTGGCTCCAGATGAGTAAGTGTAGTTGCAGTCGACCTCGGGTCACCAAGAACTATGGCGCCAATTTAACGGAAGGAACAGATGACCCGAGAAAACGGAAATACAATTTTTGTTGCCGCTACTGGTTACTTTGTATCCATGAAGAGGTAAACATATTGAATAAGGAAAATAAGAAAAGCACAATATTTGCCACCGCAACTCATTCTTGTACTGTACCAAGCTGCTCCATCTCAACGCCTCAGTCTTGCCCTCGTGTTATGAGAATGGTGGCTCTGATATTCATGTATCATGGGTGTAATTCCCCAAGTAGTTATGAATAAATGAGAAATGAAGGTTCAGTTTACTGCTGCATACTCACGGTAAACATAAAAACTTGTAGAAAATTACTGAATAGAAACACAAAGATTTGTTACCGTTACCATTCACTGAAAAATTAAAAAAGGAAATCGTCTGTGCAAGCTCAGTTTTTCAGTGTTTATTGCATTGAAGATCTAAAATCGCCGTTTCATTCGCCACTACAAGGGATTTGTTCGTGTTTCCTTTCATTGAAAAAAAAAAATCTACCCGTGCTAACTATTAGACTTCCTTGACCACCTTACCATAACCAACAACAAATATTACCAGTATCTTACCCAGGTAATAATAGTGAGCCGGACGCTATTAATCTTTTGAGAAATAGCTGAAAAGTTTGAAAATGATTTTTTTTAATACTTAGTACGATGGAAGTTATAAGTATTGACTTCGATTTAGAAGCGAAAGTGACGTTCATTACTTTTCATTAAGACTACCGTACCTGCTGTACTGCTGGCCCCTTTAGATAGTATCGCACTATCCCCCGTAAAGTATTCATATGGTTGTATTTTCGTAAATGTAAGGTATTCAAAATTTACTATATTTAACCCTCATTAAAGAAGTGTAAACATTTGTTATTAATTTATAAGCATTGACAAGTATGGAATTGAAAGGATCCCTACCTCGGAACAGAACTGAATGCCAAATCACAGTTTTTTTGCTATCTTGTTGCATCTGTTGAGCCTGGTGTTCACTTTGCGACTTGAGTTGCCGCTATCAGCCTAGAGCCAACTCAACTCATCCGACTGCCCTTAGTCGTGGTCGTGACTTCAGCCTGACGTTTATGATCATCGTGCACTAATTCTTAAATTTTCACTATTTGTGGCTTTAAACTTCTCATAATTAAGAGCGAGAGTTTAAACCTCAACACTGGCACTTGCTATGGTGTAAAAGTTCCACGAGCGACTTAGATTGTTATCAGTTTTTTTAAACAGTTGAATTTGCGTCAGCTGAAACCGTGTCGCGGCAGCGTAAGCGGATTAGTTGAGTTGGCTCTAGGTTGCTAGCGATAACAAAAGTTGTAAGTGGGCACCGCGCTTAGAGCGTTTGTTTATCATCTATTTTACCCTTCCCTTTGAGGGGCATAGGATGGGCTCTAGGGAGAGCTTAGTTAGGTTCGCCCAGCCTATGTTTTGAGGAGCAGCGATTCTAGGGGAACTCTATAGGTCACCTTACCCGTATCTACGCCTTTCGTACGTCTTTTCTTTCTGCCCACTCGGCTTCCCTCCTCATTCGTACTCCTACTGATGTTGCTTTCTTCTGTCCTCCCTATAGTCTGTTGGAACACCCTCGTCTGTGCTTCCGCGTTTTTCTCGACATGCTGCATGTCCAAATGATTTTCTTCCTCTATGAGATCGCTATTACTCTCGAAACAGGTACTTAAACAAAATGATTCATATATTGCACCGTGCAATGTAGCTCGTCTCCATTCTCAAATCCACTCGTCCTATCACGCAATGAATTAAGAAATACGTAAGCTAAAAAAACTACACACTTTATGTCTTAGATACGAGGATTGTTTTCATATTTTGTCACTAGTGTGTATCAATAAGCATTTCGGTTGCATTAACTTTCGCAATTCCCAGAAATAGCAATATCTCCGCAAAAACTGAAATGCTTACTTTTATTATATGGATATAACGTACTCTGTAACGATGTTTTCTTACCTATAATAGTTTATTGCAATGCCCAGAAAGAAACCCTATTTTTTATACGTACTGAGTTGTTGCTTGTAAACGCTGTGTGTAAAATAATCCATTATAATCAATAAATTAATTTATGTTGATCGGCTACAGGAATTTCCATAAAAAAGCTTTATTTTCATACAAATAAAAATGCTCTAATTGTATTCACTGCACGGTAAATACTCATATGATCCTTAATTAGATAATCAGCCTTCTCTTTATCAATTACGGATTTATCTTACTAGTTATAGCACTAATACTCTAGCGATAATTGGAACTGTGTGATTTGCACTAATCATCTTAGCTTATGAAATTTCTACTAATAATATAGTGGTGCCCAGACTTACAAGTACTCTAACTTAGGAACTGTCGCCAACGGACAGTCTCTCAACGTATTTCCATGGCTTGCGAACTAGTATTCGAGACCCGAGCAAGCTTCAAATACGCCGCCTCTAGTTAGTGCAGCTTAGTCTACCCCCACGTGATGTGGGGGTAGACTGAGTTATGAGACCAGTCGCGAATTGAGGTGAAGTCCATTTGATATTCAAGAAATTGAGTGAAGAGTTCGGTCCCGGAAAGAGTATGGGTGTAAATCGTGGTACCGCTGCAATTTAATCTACCTAAGAAACGGTTAAATAATAGCTAATATCATGTAGATATGGTTGAACAAGTAGTAGCTACTTCTCATGGCCGCAACTGATTTCCAGTTTTCAACTTCTACTTACAGCTTGTGTTCTGGTGCTCATCCTTTGTTAGGGGAGCCGCGCACCCAGGCTCAACCTCATATCTTGTTTGTATTCATAATTTCCCGGCAGTTAGTACACACGTACTTGCTTTGATGTCCATTGAGGGGATCACTCTTGTCGAAGAAAGCTATTTTCCTCAGCTAATCGTCCGAGCGTTTCGTGGAGCGCTCGTAAACACAGTGTTGAGTAAACCAAAGAAGGATAAAAATGTAAGCCGTCAAGTTCAGTCGGCTCAGTAAGTGCCGTTAGTCATGTTTCGGATATCGCTTTAAACTTACAGGAAATAATAACTCGCACTTTCGTACTTTTTGGTACTTTGTAAGTGGACTCAACCACGAATTCAAACTCAGAGATGAGGAAGCTCGTTCTTTTGACTCGTGTGTATCACCGTCGTTAGGCGGGGGTCCAGGTGGCTTTATGCTCGCCACCCGACTTGCGTTCGGATTCGATGCTGAGCTCCGTGAAGAGCAAAGGCGCCAGCAGCGAGTTATGGCAGTGCTGAGAGTCCGTAGCTAAACACACCGCGTGTTGATTACTAAATAAAAAAGAAGAAAATAGGCAGTAAATAAGTAATTTCGCACTATCGAGGCGCTGAATTTCCATCAACACGAGTCTGAGAATCTTAATCTTTTCATTAGGTTTTAGGAGGTTTGCTTTAACACCGAGATAGTTTAGTTATGTATCGTGTGTGATATGCTCTTGTGGCATTTTGCATTAGTTTTCCAAGTATTTTTTAATGGTACAGCTTCTTTTATTTTTATAGCAAGCACATTTTGGTTTAGTTAGTTGTATTGTAGTTGAAAGTCTCTAGTTTTCTACGCAGTTTTTCATTTTACTTTGTGTATATCAAACTCATGTATAGAAGTGTCACCCAGTCTAGCTACCACTGAGAAGGACAGTCCTCTACTGAGCAGGTTCGTTCACTGTTCATGGTTTTTTACTGATCTGTTTTGTTTACTGGTTTACTTCTTCAGGGGAACATTTTCTTAATTTAATTGGAAACTGTATCCTGATTTGCTGTGCCAGCTGCATGGGGCCTTGTGTTACTAGACAAACTACATGTTCGTACTTTCTGCCTTTTTTTTAATGGGGTCAAGCTGTGTGGATGGCGAGGCTTTGACTTGGAATATGAGAGCAGAAATAATAATTTACTGACGCTTAGTTTTCCTCCTTGAAGAACAAATCTTATATTTTGAGCAAGTGTATCGCTCGCGGCGCTCAACGATTCTTTCCAACATGAACAAGTTCCTGCTCGTTGAAAATTAATAATATATTCGATTTCCTAAGAGCACTGGCTGCGCTTTGTTTGTCCCGCACTATCAATATTTGTTACTCTTTATCTTTTTTGTTGCTATATTCGAGTGTGTCTCTCGCTTCTGCAATTCCTAGCAATATAATTTACATTTTTATTGCCCATTTAGTTGTCGCTTTTTAAAAGTTCAGCTGCTCTAATTCACCTTACCTCACCCCAAGTCATAGCAGCCGATTTTTTTTTTGCTATTTGTATAATTTTTCGTCTTCAAAGAGCTGCTCGAATGTATCCTATACCATCGGAATTCAAAGCGACGGAATTTTTTGTGTTCTATTTATTTTTCGTTTTGTAAGGTGCAAAGTGTATCTGCCCGTATTCCCATTCCTAGTAACCTACTTTTTCTCAGTTCAAAGAACTTTCGTAATGGCTTGGCATTACTTTTTTATTAACTTTGTCTTATTGAACTACTTTGAGGTTATTTTATGCTGTAGGCCACCCGAGGACCATTATATCCATAAAACTTAAGTTTTTATTGAATCATATGACATAACCTGCTGACATGTTGTTTGCGCCAGGTTTATTAGGATAGACCTTCGGCGCGATATCGGTGAAGCCACATGTGCTAGTAAACGTTTCTATTATTTTTACTACTACTACTAGCTTTCTCATGGTCACAGGTCTGTATCTAGCTACATCGCAGTTCATAGCGACATTAATTCACTTTTTTTTCTAGAGGTGTGACTAGCTACTTGGTATCTCAGGCACAATAAACTACATTTCATCTCCGTTTTGCTTGGTACTATTTAGTTGCGTTCATTTCATTCAAATAATAATGATAGGAATGCATTAACTTCAGTGAATAGGAGCCATGTATCTCTTGCATTTATTGCAGCTTTATCTTATAATATTAGCGCTTTCAGTCATTATGTTTTAGAACATAAAGTCGAGGGCTTTATTTTCGTATACCGCATACTGTAGACCGCTGCTATACAGTAAAGTAGTGTTGCGTAGCTTCCATTTGTTTCATTATCCTATACATGCACCTTCGACTGTCGTAAAGGACGTAGAGAACTTACATCTCATAGTCTTGCCCATGGTTGAAATACGTAACAGGTTAACTCATCGCCAAACGATTTGGAGATGGTTCTGCGCATCTCCTTGTATGACGTCACGTGGAGCGAAATTTGTGAATATAAAGTGGGCTGTTTTCGATTTCGATGTTCAGATGTTCTAGGAGACCCTTTCTTATACAATATCTTCATTCAACTTCATAGAGAGCCTTAGAAATCTTGTCTGTCAATGCTGCTTTGCACCACGCCACTGGGATGCAAGTAAAAGTTTCTACTACTATTACTTTGCACCACATTGGTTTGTCGGATTCATATTTGTAACCAAAAAAGCTAGCCATATTTACCGTGCTATAATAAATTCCTTTGTTTGTGCCTGATAATGGCCAGTTCCTAGGACTTTCATAATGCAAGTTTGACGAATGACCAAAAACGTTTCCTGCTCTGTCACTCAATTACGTCAGTCACTCCACATTACGTCACAGCTAGAAGTGGGCGGAGCTCACGAATTTGTGGCCATACTTGTGGGTTAACCCGCTAGTTACTTCAGCCGTGGCTTTACAGTTCATGCTCTTGGCCAGTATTCTATTGCTTGTGGCCCGCGCCGTTGTCAATGACGAAATAGTTGATTTCACAAAGTACCCATTTCCTTCATTCTTCGTGACTCTGTTCTCAGGAATATCGATCTCTTTCCATTCGTTGATCTTCTACTCTATTTGCTTGGCCTTCACGAGTTGAGAAAAAATGGCTGTGACGGAAATGCATACGAACTTATGTCGGTGCTAGCGCTCATAAATACTTCAAATGTCTTCAGTACTTACGGCGTGTTCTAACTTTTGCATCAACGCGATCGCTCGTCCGACAGTTTGTTGCGTCGTTGTCAGCACAACTTTAGATCAGCCAGAATATTTTATTTACATTTTAACCGTCAAATCAAGCTCCTCTGCAAGGGTCACAGGGTAAGTTACGGACATCTCTCTTCCAGTTGGAGTGAAGTAAAACTCAGAAAAATTCACTTCACTGCTATTTCTAGGGCACTACACTTGGAACGGAAATAATTGCTTTATCGCAGATTGACCACATCTCGACTATTTGGCTATAAATTTTAGAGAAAACTTCGCAGAAAGTTAAAGTTATGATGCTTATAGTGTCTGTAAATTTTCAAACTACTAATCGTGCTGGTTCTAGAAATATGTTTTTCGTCAATTTTAGTAATTTCACTGAGCGGCGGTAATAACTTTTTGACTAAAAACCAAAATATTCGCAGTTTTATATCACCAAAAGAGCAAAAATGAGCAACACAAATGAGAAAATTATGTATTAAAGAAGAAATCATTAATCAAAAATTTACAATGACTGAAAAAAATATCATTTGCCAACATGACCCCCATGACGTTTAATAACTTCAATAATCGTTGAATCCATACAGCCAGTTTGTTTCTTTATTGCAGAAGGTGGAACAGCCTTGCTGTTGCAGCAACAGCCTTCCACGAGACAGATTTTGAGTTGTACTGCTTTCCATCTGCGTAAATTTTCCTGTTCAGAAGGGCCCAGAACTTTTCAATTGGGGTTAGATCAGGTGAGCACGGTGGCCAAACCATCAGTTTCTCTCCATGGAACGCCAGAGTCCAGAAATGCTGTGGTAGTACGGGCAGAGTGAGAAGGCTCATATGAAAATAAAGTTTCGAAGCAACGAAAGGCGTCCTTTAACATGTCACAATATGATGCAGATGTAATTTTCACGCCATCAGGTACTCTGACCGGACCTATAAGTCGATCCCCTATGATACCAGCCCTATATCATGACACCATCTCGCTGTTGTTGACGTTTTACGCGTTGATGACAGTCACCTCTAGGTAGCACCCAACCCTTACTCCACCCATCAGGTCCATCAAGGATTGTCCGAGTTTCGTCGGTGAAAACATTCATGTTTATCTTCATGTCTTTCTCTGCTCATTCCATCCTCTAAATTTTATGTCTCTGGGTCAGAGGAGGCAATTTCAAAGGGGATTTGACAAGCAATGGAGCGAAGGATGTCATTTCTTGTGGTTTTAGGCACTTCAGGAAGCCCAGCAATCGTAAAAATTGATTTACTTCTTTGACTGGGTCTTTTACGTAGCTGACGAACCACATTTCTCATGTTTCTATCAGTAACAGTATTTGAATGCCCAGCATCTGATCGTTATTTCCGTGGTAAAGGGTCCTTCAAGAATCTTGTCACTGTGTCAATATGGCGTCCTATTTTTCGGGCAATAACATCAGGAGAGGTGCCTTTAGCAGTTTCTTTGATGATAATTTCTTTCTCCTCGTTAGTTAGAGCTTTTTCACGTTCCATTTTAGCAGAATATACAAGAAGCTATTATTGTCGTTCACCTCAAGAAGAGAAAAAATGCAAATAATTGTCAATCAGGAGACGCAGCAAAAATGTAAACAAAGTCAATAATGTTGCCATAAGATCTCACGATTTCCCCTGAAAGTTTCATGAAAATTTGATTGCGCAAAAATGAGATATGGTCAATTTTATGCTAAAGCTATTATTTCTGTTCTAAGTGTATTCACATACGGGGAGTGGATGAGCTAACGCATTGATATGAATGGCGTATGAATTTAGATTTAAGACACTTTGCGATTCAACTTCCCTTTTGTCATTCAGTAAATAAATTTTCTTTTACCTAACGGTTCAGATCGAGACGGAGAGACCAAGCAAGCAAGAGAGCAACCAATAACTTTATTATATGGTGGGATTGGATGGCTACACCCCATTCTGTAGAACCGACACAGAAAATATGAGCCAAAGATACCCTCGTTACTCTGCTGTAGTTAAGAGGAGCAGTAATAACATAACGATACCTAGCGTCGTAATCAAAATGCACTAAAATTGTTACCACTGCAGGTTGGAAATTCCGACCATTCCAAGTGCAGCATTTTGCACGTAAACTTAAAAAAAATACCGAGGAATGGTTGAATAGCCTACTCAGAACAGGGCAGGATAGCTCTGTTTTGGCGTGAAAAAAAAAAAGGCTATCGTAACCAGAAAAGTGCCTGTGAGAGCGCCATCTAGCGCAGGAAGCAAAGAGCGTAACGGGAGGACTCACGAAAAAATAGCACCGAAACGTGACGTCATCATCGACAAATCTATGGCTGAGCAGCCTAGGAGCAACTTAACTAATTTCACCAGAAAAATCGTCTTAAATCGCAAAATTTATCTCTAGCGTATAAATAAATGAAGATAATATATACTAATTTAGCAATTACCTATAGGAAATTGCAGTGCATGTTGATGGAAACTTTCACAACACTAGTGCCTAATTTGTTCCCTGTCTGCCACTCAATTTAACTTCTTTTTCTTGATTGAAGCCTTATTTACACTTCATATTCACTTCACAGTACTCTTCACAAAATATATCTATTCCTTACCAACATATATAAGCACCATTATAGCTAATACTGTACGCGAGAGAAACCACAGTAACAGTTATCCATTGCTCAAACTTTCTGTACTTGGCGACAACATTTTTCGATATTTTGCAGCTCAAGTAGCTGGCCAGTCGTGAGCGGGAGACTGAATTAAATAAAACGAAAAAATACGGCGATATGTTCAAGAAAACCATATACGAAGGTCTGAGGTCCCACACCTAAAACACTTCGACTCGCCGATGTGATGTAAATTTGCAACGTGCGGTCACAGCTATGTTTTATTTCAGTCCTATTGAGTCCTCCCGTTGCATTCTTTGCTTCCTGATCTAGCGACAAGCGGAGTGCGCTCAACGATATTGAAATTCCAATTTAATTGAAATTTTATCAATATAAGTTCCGAGTAACTGATCTGATTTACTTATTCTGGTGTACGGAGTTTATTTGTTGCGTACTATTTTTCCCGTTTGCGTTTTACCAATGCTCTAGTCACAATCACCACAAAGTTAAACACTTTGCAGCCGTTTAAACTACAATTGTGTTACAGTTAACAGTTTAAACGTTTTGCAGATTTACTGTTCTGTACAATGATTAACAGTTTACCAGCTGTAGGGAGTACTATGCTCAGTTGGACTGCAACCTTTAAAATATTATTTGACCTCTTTATTGAAGTACAAATGCGATACCAAGCTCCAATTGGTTAATAGTAGAGCACTCTGAGAGCGCATACCTCCGCAAGCAAGGCAACGGTTACGAAAAAATAAAATTGGTTCTGAGACCA
This sequence comes from Parhyale hawaiensis, assembly GCA_001587735.2. NCBI lineage: Eukaryota > Metazoa > Arthropoda > Malacostraca > Amphipoda > Hyalidae > Parhyale > Parhyale hawaiensis. The sequence continues at coordinate 21,797,955 of LQNS02276498.1, forward strand.
TGATTTTCTTTGTATCAACAGCAAACTCTAATCATTTGTGCCCTTTAACAGTGTTAACAGATTCAGTAATTGTTTGTTGGTACTAAGCATGAAAACCTCAGGATGCTGGGTCCTAACCTTGTTGGACACAGTCTCCATATGAGAAATAAATGAGCTTATCATTATTATTATTATTATTATTATTATTATTATTATTATTATTATTATTATTATGGGAGATCCGTTCATAACTTATTGAGTTATACTGCTAACAAAGATTATAACAAACATGAGTCAAACATGAAAACGGACCAACCGATCTGCACCAAAATTTAATCATTTATGTCCTTTAACATTACTAAGAACTCATATTAATTTCACAAAGATCTGTTCATCATTTTTTGAGTTATTTTGCTAACAAGCATAAAATCAAAAACAGTGACGAACGAACAAACAGATCATTACAAAAATGTGGTCATTCACTTTTCGTGATATACCTAACAACTCATGTAAATTTCATAGAAATCCGTCTATACCTTTCTGAGCTATGGCATTGAGATAAGTAAGGCAGACAAACAAACAACCAAACGGATCTTCACCAAAAGTTAATCATCTATATCTCCCAACATACCTAACAATTCCTGTAAATTTTGTTAAAATCGGCCCATAACTTTTTGAGTTATCTTGGTGACAGGCAGACAGAATAACAGACAGACAAAGCCGACGAAAACATAACCTCCTTGTCGGAAGGAACAAGTTTGTCATGAAAAGTTAACAGTTAAACGTTTTGCATAACTGTTCAAGTAGTTCTCTAAAATGGTTCACTGTTTGTTATACAAGTGTAGTTTAAACGGGTGAAAAATGTTTAAATTTGTGGTGATTATTTAAAGCAATTAGAGCATCGGTAGAACGCAAACGAAAAAAACATTTGAATGAATTTAGAGCTTCTTTTAATCAATATAGACGTTTGTAATCAACGACCTGCATCAACGTAACCCGGGTAGCAATCGTCATTTGAGCTATGATTGCGACTGGCTGGGTCACCGGTGTAGCACCGGTAACCCAAAAATGCTGATTGTGACACACTGGTATCAGCGAATGTTTAAATGGACGCACAGACGCGTTTCTGTGGCAAAGTTGTGGTCGTATTCGCTACCGCTAAGTTGTAAACTCGACCAGATTCGTGTCCACGTGATGACCACGAACGTAGTCGTGGCCACTGAAACTCGTTCCTGGTCGTGTTTACAAGCACAAGTTACAATTTTATTTACAGCGTACTTGCAAACTTGATTGAGACGTCACATGTCTTTGTTTACAAAGTTAAGTTTACTTGGGGTAAGCCTAAAATTCTATACCCTCGATAACAGTAGCATTGCGTGCTGCACACAGGCGCCGGATGGGGAAGGTTCGATGCCATCCCAGGCATGCGAGCTCTTTGCGGTGATTGGCCCAATGGCTCAGCAGTTGCAGGTGTGCACAGCTGCCGCGGCGGCACTTACGTTCCTCAGAGATGTGGGGGGTCGTTAAACCTTCCGTCGATGCCCCAATCGAAAATTTGTAGGCATATATTGGCTGTCTATGGGTAGACAGTGGAAGGTATCCGATAACATCAGATAAATGCCTATAAATTTCCCATCGGGCATGGCCCCATAGTCCTTAATGACCCGAGGTCGACTGCAGCCGTATTTACTCCTCTGGGGTCAGATGGCCAATGTCCGCAGCACAAGCCAGTGCTTGTGGTTTCCCATATGAGGAAGCGGCCAAGTTGATCTTTACCTTATGGGGTAAAGTTGAAATTTTATGTAGTTAACAGGTCCAGTTTATGGTCGTGCATTATTTTAGGTTTATTATTATTATTATACTGAGTAGTTTAAGTCTCCGTCTCCACAGCAACGGCGATCTAACAGAGGAAGAAGCAAGGGACACATAGTGTGACGATAGACACGTGGAACCCATGCACGAGGGTGTTCCC
>LQNS02276498.1:21814146-21845847 GCA_001587735.2 Parhyale hawaiensis
AATATGGTGTTTCATGGTTAAGATCTAACTTTGAGGAACTTTAAGAGCGAGTGGCAACGAAAGTTAGCTACTTGATGTTCCGAACAATGCTTTTCCGAAACGAAATTAATTTTAGTTCATCATTTTAGAGTGAACCCGCACCGCTCAAAATCAGTTCTTGGTCGCGCTTCGAATAATTTCGGTTGTTAGAGGCGGTAAAGTGTGAGGATTCGTAAGTCGAGTTTGTCATTAAAAACCATTAGTAATTTTCCTTTAACCATCTAACAATTTAGGTTATGGAGATCTGAGAACAAGCAACTGATGTTATGAAGGTTGTAATGTCACTTGACCTCTGCCGAGTTGCTGTTGTCATGAGCAATAACTTGAACCTGTGCCCAATACTTGCTAAGCTTTGTGACGAATAAGAGGTGCCGAAAGTGAGCAACATTTTACCGTTCTCGTTGTAGCTCTACATATAGCATCCAGAATATATATCGTACTTGAAAACTTTTTATGTGTTGAGAATAATAATAATAATAATAATAATATAATCTTCACTAGGTACACAGTCACCATTACAGCAGTAGGTCACATACCGTATTATTGTACAGTCCTTCTATGTAAGGCCATTTTATCCATCACTATACTAGATTTTGGGCTCGAAAAGCACCATTAAGAAATCATTGTGAGAAAGATAGCACTATTAGCCTATCCCTGCAGACTGCGACAACGGACGAGGTGTAAGCCAAAGCACAGCAGACGACGAATTCTGTGGATATTGTGAGCAAGTTAGAATTTTTTTGACACCATTAATTACTATTTTTTTTAGTTATTTTCGCATGCCTTACGCTTCCCAAGGATATTTTGCTCTTTACGTTATACCACAGTTTCCTTTGTCGCGGACCGTCACTTATCTCAGGTTTTTTTAATATGTTCGCTCTTATTAATAGGGCGCAAAGTAAAGTGCTTGTCTTAATATTCAGGCGTAAATGAGTTGCGAGTACTTCTTTGTGTTGAAACAGGTCTGTGTTGTTACTTCGTTTCCACATTGTTTTAATGAAATTTCTGTTGATAAATTGCTCTGAAAAATATTGTAGGTAGCTACGTGACGAGGCTGGCCGGTGCCTGCTAGCGGGTTGCGCGCTCCTTCCTTGCGTGCTTTGCTGCCGTCTGGCCGGATCCATTTTGGTACTTATGGTTACTCTAGATATTTTTCTGCTGTGACAGTTGGATCCAGCAATTACTTTTTCGCTGTATGTTTATTACTGGAGATCCCGGACAGTTTCTGCGGCTGCGGTATTTTTAACCATCAATATCTGATTCTATGTCTGTAGTTACTGCTGATCCACTTCCGCTGTGACACTTCAGTCCGTCGAGTTACTTCTCATCTCTATGTACGGCAGCCATTTCTGCTGCTGCTTTACATTGAGCCGTTATTACGGCTCTTTCTGTGTCCCCTCAGGGGCCATGGGGTTAGGTTAGCTTCGCCCATCCTATGTTATCGGGAGCAGCGCCCCAAGGGGATCCTATAGGTTACCTTAGCCATTAGCTAAGCCTTCGAGGCGTCTGTCTTTCGTGCTCACTTTGCTTTCTTCCCATCTTATACTCTTACTGATCTTTCTTCCATCTGTTCTTCCTCTTCTTTCCCGACTTGCTGTTCCCATGCGCGTTGATCCTGTGTGGGATCACCCTCATGCATTGGTTCCACGTGTCTATCGTCATACTATATGTCCCTTCCTTCTTTCTTTGTGGTGTCACCTTTGTTTTGGAAACGGAGAATTAAACTTCTGAATATATTAATAATAATCTATTTCTGTTCATATTCCTCATCTGTTTGCTGCCCGCTATATATGGGTTGCTCTCAGTTATTTGCAAGTAATGAAGTAATGCGGTCGTCAAGTAACGTAGCTGTTTCATTTTCGAATTTAACATTTTAATATATTTTTCGTATGTAACAATTAATAGCAGTAGTACTTTTAGTGCTGTTGACTTGGATAGTCTTCAGATACCCTGTAAACCATTGACCAATATTAAAACAAATCTCCCCTTTCTTAAATAGAATACTTATAACTAAGCTCAATCTCATTGGGTATTTTGCGATCGATTATTTGCGTGCATTATTTCTCGTCCGTTCTCTTAATTTCCCTTCGCTTTCATCATTCACTTTTCAATACAAATCGTTGAACAACCTTTCTGAATCGATGATAATTTGACTATAATGTTTTATTTATCCATATTTTACATCACAGTCAGCTCAGTTTTTCTCAATGGTCCTTTCTAACTTACTCCTAGCCAGCATCTTTTCTTGTAATATGTTAATAGAATGCTATCAGTTTCAAGATTTAGTACGTAAGGAATCAAAGCCGCCAGTTCTTGCGTGTTGTTGCTTTTGAACCTGCCGTTGTGACATCATTTTCAGATCGATGATACAATAGCTTATGAAAAAAGGCTTTCCGTGAGCATTCACCTTCAAATTATTGGTCATCACAATATTTTCTAATCAATTTAGAAACTGAATAAAACTTAGATGTTATCAAATTATAATAAGAATTTTTTTTATTTTAGCCCTGCGCAGCAGCTCCCTACTGAAATCATTGGCAGGTCCAGAAGTTGAAATCGTAAAAAAAAAACATCTAGGACAGGCAAAACTTCAGCTAGGGCTTGGTTATAAATTGCAGCACATGTAAGAGAACTGGGCTTTACTTAATGCCACTACCATGACGGAATTAGTCGTAAGAATGACGCTACAGTTATTGCATGGCTGTATAAAGCAGCGCGTGATAAAGAACTGGGCTTCACTGACAGTTACTGCTTGTACAGACAACTTAGTCGTAAGAATTAGGCTACCATTCTTATTTTTGAGTACCTATATATTTAACCTTAAGCGATTGTGTAGCATATAAGGAATTACTTTCGTTAAACAGCATTTAAGGCATTAAATTGATAAGTTTAGTATCCTAGATACATTTTCCCCAACTGCTTGAAGATGAGAATTCTCCAACTGGTTAGATAAGATATGAGAGTGTCTCAGCAGGTTGACTGATCATACAGTAACTCTAATTTTCCTCTAGTAATTGACTGTCATGTAGTTTGCCCCGAACTAGTTGACTCTCCTACAACAATTCTCCAGAGCGATTGAATGGCATTCATTCCCTCTCCCCCCTCGAGCTCGTTCAATATCATTCATGCGTATTCCCCTACTCTTTGACTGAAGAATGTCCTGCGAACGTGTTGAATGCCATTTAGGGCTGAATGTCGTATTGGAAATTTCCCCAAAGGGGGAGGGAGGCTGCGGATCGGTGGCAGTCCGCAATTCTCTCCATTCAATACCATATATTCTGTTCCTTCCATATGGAAACTGGAACTGAAAGAATTGCTGCTGTGGAAGTTCTCTGTAATAGCTACCAAGTGAATTACGGGCTGTTGCACTTCTGCAGACTTTCCCTCCTCTCCGTTGGAGCCGCCGCGGGTCAGAACTAAAACTCTGACAACAGTACGTAACCCCTCAGGGGACATAGGGTGGACCGTAGGCCATTCTCTTTGGGCTAGGTAAGTTGGTTCGTCCTATGTTATGGGGAGTGGCGACCCCAGGGGTCATTGACGTTACCTTAGCTACAGTTAGGCTTTTCAGTGCTGTACGTTTGTGGTTTATTTTTATAAATATTGGTCTACTTTATAATCACGGTTTTGTATTCGGAACGTGTTAGGTGCAACTCCTTGAACTGCCACTTTCTTTATTCCGACTCCTGGTATCACTGTGAGTCCAACTTTCAACACATGGATAAAACTATAGAATTTGATGAGCTAACGTTTTTTTTTGCTTTTGCTGTATCTTTCTTTATGTATTGTCAAAATCGAAAACCTGCAATTTGGAATTAGTTTTTAAGTTATAATATTTTTTTTTAACAAGAGGTAAAGAGTTGGGGTTATTTATATTTTCGTTTCTCCGACTCCTAGTTGGTGTCTGATTCTGACTCCTGACTTTACAATCCTGATGGTAATTATTACATTTCTAAATTTCTCTTTGGCTTTCCTGATCTTGTGAAAATAATGTAACAACATGCATGATAGAAGATTTGTCCTGTGGTGCGTAGTTTTCAGACCAGCGTATCATAATGCTTATTTTTTTAAATTACAGGATTGAACGTAAAAAATGTTAGATATAATGTTGGTTTAGTTTGCGTAATCGTATTCCATCATTATTAATTTTTCCTTAATTTTAGTGTATTTTGTTCTTATCTAGCTAATAGACATTATGGTGTAACTATTACGCCATTACCGCTTCACTAATAAGCATATATTATTATAAAGTATCATTAAGTATTTAGCTATTACTGTTTATGCGGCTAGGCGGCAAAGCTTAGAGACTTCTTATCAGTACCTTGATCGGTTAGTTAACTGGCGGCGCTCTTCTTGTAATGCGAAAAATGGGAATTGCATAACCCCACACATCACATTTATCCTCGGTCATCCTTTGGCTATGCTCTTTTGGTATCCACTTTGCTTTATGTCTCCTACTTACGCTCAATATTTCTATTTACCTTTTCTTTCTGGACTTTGTGTTTCATTTTGTGTGGCTCCTTCGTTTGTCTGACTTTCCTGACATTCAGCATGTCCTTACTTTCGCCTTCTCTTGAATCATTATTTACTAACTAGGGAGTTCTACTACGTACTCTTACTCTTCTTTCTTGATTCACTGTTTAATTTCTGGAGAAGCGTAAACTATCGTAATACGGACCTCCCTTCCTATCCCTTCTCTTTTCCTCTCTTAATTTACAGTGTAGCGCCTAAGGAGGCTTTAACGTAGTATCGACCTACCTACATGTCCCTGTTCGCCTTCTCTCTTGCATCAAAGCAAACTCCTTTTCAGGTAGGTGCCCATAAATAGTTTTTCCACCTTGTTATACTTACAATAGTGATTGTCTGCCGTCCGTAGAAAGTTAACTGCCTGGGGAAGGTCAAACCAACATCCTAATATTTACTCCTGGTACTGCTACAAGAAGATCTCTCTGCTATGCTCAACCAGCAGCACCAAGCTCATATGACTCTGAATTAACCTTAAAGTTGCATGAATAGCATTAATTACTTGTAATAAAAGCATAGTTCATGTAGGTTAATAGATTAGGTTTAGAAAATCCATATCTACTCAATGCAGGTTGTCACTCGGTCATGTCAGTTATGAAGCTATGTGTTTTGACTAACATTTTATAACTACAGTACTTGTTTTAGAACTACCCTACCTACCATCGACATATGATCCCAAAATATTTTATTCCATGCAAGTTTGTTTGCTAATTTATCCTAACACGTAACTACAAATTCAAAACGTAAATAACTATTTTTTGCTTGGAATTTGAGAAAAAATTGAATATCTATTCTTAATGTTGAAGTTTTGTACCTAGTGTGAGTTTGAAGAAATAACGGTTAAAATAGTGTAGCTTTCATTAGGTGTCAGCATCTGTGGTTTAAAAATAAAAAAAACTACCCTAGCCCTAAGCCCTAAAACATTCAATCAGTATAGTTATTGTAAGTTAGAAGCTCTACAGGAGGTTGCAGCTGCACACTATCAGAGTATAAGGTTGTAAATATTAATTTTAGTGATGGCCGTCTTGAAAACTAGCTACGTTCAACTCTGTTGGAACGCCTGAGCTGCGACTACGGAGGTTAAACAAAGTGTTATAATAATAATAATAATAAGCTACGTTCAACTGTTTCATTACTTTTAACGCTGAATTAGGAACAAGAAAATTTATAATAAGTTGTGAAAGACACTGTTAAAATTGAAACTACGTATGTATTTGAAAAAACTAGAAGATTCTTCATGAGAAGTTCACCCTAATACTGATAATACTTTTGCACTGCTCTTCTTCTGCTGTCGGCGTCAGCTGTTTGCATTGAGTACTCATGTTGCACGATATACTGCATGTACCTTCTTTCTTATCTTTCGATTACCTACTGCTGAATTTTGTGCGAAGGAAGGCCTACGAGCAACAATGCTAACGATTATGGCGTTCTTCACGTTTGAATTTTATGGTTATCTGAGTTGCATTATATTTCGCCTTTTCCTCCGATACGTCTTCGATGTAGCCATTTGCTCTGCCTCAATCTATTGACTTGCTTGTTTGTCCTATTTCTGGTCTTACTGGCGGTCTTTGTTGTGGTCTTCCTCTTCTTTCGATGCCTTATTTGCCGTTTCCATTCGTGGTGCTTGACCGTATTTTCTGACATATTGTATACCTCTTCTATCTCTTCTTAAGCGCTGTCATATACTCTATTGATAGTCTTCATTGCTTTCTACAAGCGCCTTTTGCTGGCCTACCAATTTTTCTCTTAATTTTCTGTGGGCTACGTATGAAATCTGAATCCTGCTGAATCGTGCTCCTGCTGACTACAGCGGAAAAAGCGTCTACATAATAATACAAAATTATTATGAATATTAATGGTCATCAGTTTCCTGTATCTGTAGAAATTTTAACCATTGATGAACAGCGCTTATTTCAAGACGGCCTAGTAGCGTGGTTAGGGTGTCCTCGATTCTCTCTCTTCGAGCGAGATAATCAAATTTGATGAGCTGTTACGGGAGAGGAATTGCCATCCTGAGTAAGTCACCTCTCACCTGTCTGGTCTCCACGAGACTAAAGCACAATAAGGAGCAAAACCAGTTCACGCCAAACAAAGCAAACCCGAAGCCACCGGTACATCAGGTTACTCGAAAATACCTCCATCTGCTCAGCCACAGGCTCGCGCGTTAGAACAGGAGTGTTCCATACCTTTTTTTTTATCCGTGGTTGGTTCAAGTTAACTCCTGATATGCAGTAGGCTACACGGTAGAATGCTGTCGGAAATTCGCACCCCGCAGTGTCGCACAGCGTTCATGACTGTAATCTACAAGCTGTACTTGGAGCTCAGCACAGAACAACTACCCTCCACAATAGCCGAACAAGCTCTGAGTGGACGTCACATTACGGAAAAGGGGAAGTACTTTCACAAAATTTGCGTGCATGTGACCTATGCAGCAGTAAGCCAATCACAAGTACCACAGCTTCTCAGTCAGCATTCAAAAGCTGAGGTGACAGGAGCCGTCACACAGCTCTCGGCCTTACTGCTTGGAGCTTATAAAAAGCTGTACAATAAACCAGCTAGTACAATGAAATATCACTGAATAGATATACCTACTACTGCTTACAGTAATGTCTCAGCAACTGAGATGACCATGAAAATGGCGGTGTTTGGGCATAATTTATTAAGAAAACTGTTGCTAGAACTATCGCTCTGGGGATCCTGCCAATTGTACATTGCCCGTTGCTCTCGCAACTCTGGTAGCTCTGCAAGTGCTAGTGACGCGTAGCCGTCAGCTGGAAGGGCCTGCTTTTACTCGCCCTTTTCTGTAATGTGGCGGACGTACCGTGATTTGCAGCCCCTAGAGACACATTGTTGAGAGGGTGCTGTTGCCAGTTCAGCAACAGCTTTTGCTTCCTTACTGCAGGCTCGAAAAGCAAATCGAACGCTGAAGATTAAAGATTAGGACAAGTTAAAAGTAACAATTAGATTAACTTGGTCAAAGTGAGATAAACGGACACGCTTGTATTTTGTACCTTACCTGAAGGCTGCATATGAGTTGATTTGTTTCATAAAGGCTGTATGTACTAGCGTGTATTTTTAGGTTTAATAGAAGGCAGCATATACTGTAGGTCGATTAGTTTCAATAAGGCTGTATATACTAGCGCCTAGTTCTAGGTTTAACTGAAGGCAGCATATGGGTCGATTAGTTTCAATAAGGCTTTATGTACTAGCGTGCGTGTGTTTTTAGCTTTTATAGAAGGCAGTATATGGGTCGATTAGTTTCAATAAGGCTGTATATACTAGCGCCTAGTTCTAGGTTTAACTGAAGGCAGCATATGGGTCAATTAGTTTCATTAAGGCCATATGTACTAGCGTCTATTTTTAGGTCTAAGACTAGTAGTTTTAGCTACACTTCATGNAGCATATGGGTCGATTAGTTTGAATAAGGCTGTATATACTAGCGCCTAGTTCTAGGTTTAACTGAAGGCAGCATATGGGTCAATTAGTTTCATTAAGGCCATATGTACTAGCGTCTATTTTTAGGTCTAAGACTAGTAGTTTTAGCAAAACTTCATGGAACTAGTTCCTGAAGTTGAAACGTGCCCCAGCCGAGTGATTATCGCCTAAGGTGTATATATTATTAATTAAGGTCACTATAATCTAGGGTTCAGCTTAAGGTGTATATATTAGTAACTAAGGTATTAATAACTGAGGAATTGTCTAGGGTGATTGAGTCATCATATTAATGTATTATCTAAGGTCTATGTATGTGGTAGGTAACTAACAATCGAGTATTAATATCTCATTTGCTCTTCAATCCGCCATTACTCAATTTTGTTATCGTGCGAGGTGATTCTTCGTGCATGGATTCCCCGCTAGAGAAGCTCGAACCCTACCGTTATTAAATTGAAATTTCTGATTAACTTTTTTAATTGATCATCTAGGGTTGCTCTACACCGAGGTTCTGAACCTTTGGATGGGTCCAGACCTTCACTGGATAGTCCAATTGGGTCCTAATGTCCTTTCGTCTCGGCTTGCGATAATTATCACTAGTCCTTGTATTTGTTGCCAGTACGACCCACGAATGTATCAATGAACCCTTGAACCCTTTGGCAGTCGTTAAGCCAAAGGGTTCCATGATGGCCTTCTAGACTTCAAACCGATTCACTATAGACTAATCGTTATGTAGATGACACCTTCCTCATATTCAACAATCAAGTGGATTCTGATTTCTTTCTGCAATAATTGAACAGCAAACATCCAAATATCAAATCACTACCGAAAATCAATCAAATAATTCTTTAGCTCTTCTCGATGTTTTAATAACCAACCAAGACTAAACACTGACCCCTGGAATTTACAGAAAACCCACATTCTCAGGCCTCGGGACAAGTTTTTTCAGTCACTGCTACGATCAATTGAAAATCAGTGCCATAAAAACTTTACTATTTCGAGCATACCATTTGTCTTCCTCCTACCTTGCATTTTCGAACGAAGTTGACTTTCTCCGAACATTTTTCAAAAATAACGGCTATCCGCGCCATTTTCCGGACCGCTACTGTAAATTGTTCCTAGACTCACTGTTCGATCCCAGCATTAGCAAACACTGGGTCAGTAAATTGGACTTCTTTCACTAGCTTCCGTACTACAACAGCATCTGTTAGCCCAGTAAACACTTCGAAAACATTCCTCTTTGAAGCCTACCCACATATCAACTTCAAATTTTCATACAAAAATACATTTTCCATAAGGTCCTACTTCAAATTTAAAGACAAACCCCCACACCACTTTTATCCAGTGTTTCTACCTTTACCGATGCTAGGCCTGCAGCGCCTCATACGTGGGTAGCACTGGACAACACTTCAAAGGACATTTAGGTACCGATGCCAGGCCTGCAGCGCCTCATACGTGGGTAGCACTGGACAACACTTCAAAGGACATTTAGGTGTATCCAGTCGTACCGGTTTACCACTTGCGAAACCCTTTCATTCAGCCCCCGCCTACGTGCTGATCAAAACCATCCCATCGAGCTCTCAACATTAGAGTCCCTCCACATCCATAGAACCAAACCTAGCCACAACATTATGACCTCGGCTGTACCGCTCCATACTTAGCCTGAAATCTGCTGACTGTACTGGAGTTGACATCCAGCCCCTGCACGCAACTCCGTTCATTTGCATTTTAGACTTCCATCCGGCAACATCCACGCTCCCCTTATCGATTAGAAAATAAAGAAATTTTTATTTATAGGTTGGTTTTTCCTCTTTTTTATGGTGATGGGATTTTTCATCCCGAAACTTTGAAATTTTATATTAGTCAACTTCTATTTACTACTTTATTTTTGCCTTTGTATAGTTGGTTAAATTTTGGAGAAGATTGGCTTATTCGTTTCTGTGTTTGCGTTGTGTTTGTCATAATGTATCTTACGCAATAACTCAAAAAGTTTTAAATGGATCTTTATGAAATTTGCAGGAGCTGCATGGATCTTTATGATATTTGCAGGAGTTATTAATGTTAAAAGGTATAAATGATTAAATTTTGGTGCCGATCGATTGGTTCGTTTGTATGTTTGACTTATGTTTGTTATAATGTTTGATAGCAGCATAACTCAAACAGTTTTGAAAGGATTTTCAAAAAAAAAAAAATGCCAGAAACTGTTAATACTATTAAAGGGCACAAATGATTAGATTTTGGAGTTGATACAAAAAAAAATTATGGTTTCACAGCCAATTTGAATTTTTCGTTACCGTATGCTCTCTCAGAGTACTCTAGTTTTCATTAAATTCAAGTGCACTGTAGTTGAATTCTGGATTATATTTTCATAAGCGTTTATTTTAAGCTTTATAATATATCTAATGCTTATTAAACTTACACATTTTCATGTTATCTTACTGGTAGTCAGTTTCCCTTCGCGCTATTGATTGAGGAGAACACTTTGTAATTAGTGATAGATAGTTCTAAGTTTAGAAGTTTAGTTAGAGTGACTGTCAAATCTGCGAGTTTCAGAGAAATGTTTTTTTTTTCGCCTCTTGGCCGTATGCGGCGATGTTATACGAACTCGTTCAGCCGTATCGTATAGGGTTAAAGATGCTTTGCGCCTTATTTTATTGTCAGTAGTAAAGCACTGGACACTTTGTGGCCAAGAAAACTTCTCTGAGTTCGCATTGAGCTCCAGACCTTGCGGCAGAAAAGCGGAGACAAAAATCACCGAGAATCGAGCGCGATGCGAGTAGTATGGTTGCGCTTGTAATCCAACTACGCTAACGCGCTTTATCGTGTAAGGGATCGCGCCCCCTTAAAGACCATTTAGATTACCTTACCGACGGGAACATCTTTCCTTCGCGCCCACATTGCTTCCTTTTGTGTTCCTACCGATGGCACTTTTTTTGCATCTCCTTTTCTTTCCCGACTTGCTGTATCCATGCGCATATATCCTGCGTGGGAACACTTTCGTGCATTGGTTCCACGACCCTTCCGGCATGCTTCATGTCTCTTACCATTCCTCTAGAACGCCATTTGCATTGACTATTCCGGCCTTAACCAGCTTGAGTTGATCCCAATTTAGTATGTGGTCCACTGGCAGTACGTGTGGGCATTACGCTCCCAAGGGTCCCGAGTGCCTTCTCCGCTGGGGATGTAGCATCTGGCCGCAGTTCCTGCTGAGAAGGTTAATTTTGTAAAGTTAGGTAGGCTCTCAATACTTCCCCTTCTGTTTCGGGAGGTGGGCTGCCGGTCGAGGTGGCTGACCTATTCCCGCTAGACTTCTACCTTCTTGTATTTCGTTGCCTTCCCCTGGGCGACAGCGTTCAGCCGCGCCCGGGGGTTGGAGATGCTCAACTTACGCCTTTTTTTCTGTCAGTAGCGCACTGACCACTCTGAGACCTACCGGCAGAAAAGCCGAGACAAAAATCCTTGACAATTTAAAACGCCCCCTAGTCGGCGCACGGGCCTGTGGTTAAGCACAGGAATAGTTCGGCGCAATATAGACAGTGCCACTGAAGCGCTAGTAAAGACTTTTACTACTACTACTACTACTACTACTGGCAGTACGTGTTAGATTAGAAAATTAGGTTACATACGGTTAGGACAGGTTGCTTTCCGCTGGCATAGCTGGTTAACATACAGGCACGCATGTTATACGGGACTCTCAGTAGGCCGCATACTCTATCGGCACTCTTGAATTATTCTTAGATTAAGTGCGTTGCTACTAATATATGTATCCGACACTGCACCTGCACCGTAATAGGATATACGGCTGTAAATAGTAAGCTAAGTACTTGTACTATTGCAGCCTCAAATTATAATAGGATGATTGAACATTGAAATCATTCATTAATTTCATTTGAAAAATCTGTGTACAAAGTTATAGATAACTCTTCAATCTGTATCAATTTAACTTTAATTTTATCGCTTATAATCTCAAATTTTACATTGGACTTGAATCTTAATTTGAGGTTGAATTAGTATAGAATAACCACTAGTAATACTATAACTATATATAACTTAATTAATATCTTAAGGTGGGGTTACTGTATCAGCTACGGGTTAACTTTGTGCAGTGTGTTTTTTTGTTGTTGTTTTTAATCTTGAGACGTCGGCGCAGTTTTTTTTTTTTTTTAAGACGTCGGCGCAGTGTTTTTTTTTATATTTTTATTTTTTAAGACGTCGGCGCTGGCCGTGAGATATTCCAGTAGTATATGAAGTGTACCACTTCTATGCTTATTCGCACACGTGTCTATTTTATAAATGGAGATGAAGCGGCTGCGCAATGTTACCCCATAGTGGATAAAGTTACCTCACTTTATGGTAATACTGTAATCGTACTGTTGGGGCAGGTCCGATTGGCCGATCAAATTAGGCCTTCTAGGCTTGACTTCTCCGACTCTTCAGTGAGGAACTGTGGATTTACCCGCAGTGAGGGCGCTGAAAATTACATTTTACGTGAACCCACCACACCTGTCTAAAGTTCCGACCAAGTCAGGCCTCGCAGGTTTGATTTTGGAGTGCAATCGAACGCGCCCTTTGCAGTTTTAAGAAGCCGTGATGCAGCTCTTAGGGGGGGGGGGGAGCTGAGGTTCCCCACCCTCAGAGTGGCTAAGCTATTGAGCTACCCGAGACCTCGCCTGGTTGAGCAGAGGTCAGGGAGTTGCATCGCTAAAGGTCCGCCTCCGTTAGAAATATCGGATGGACCATTAGAAGTAAGGACCCTAGCGGAAATTGTAGGCGATTATCAACTAATATCCGAGGCCGCTTTCTGTGGCGCTGGGTGTATGCCTATTATTTTCCGAAATGGTGATTCTTTCGAACCGCGCAAGCACAGCATTAGTTGTAAGGCTGTACATAGTTTTAGCTCATACTTTTTAGAATATATTGTACAGGCATGCCTCGCTATACGAACAAAAATACGACCCAAATTGGACCTCTTCTAAAAGGATAATAATGAAACGCTTCAAAAGTAACTGCATCAGCGATATGCTTGTGCAGATAGAAAATGCTATAGGTATTCCGTTGCGAAGCGTATTTCATTTATTGTCTGTAGTCCATTATCAGCGCAGTTATAGTTGTTGCTAAAGCCAGGTTGTTGTTGCTCTTGATGAGTGTTGTTTGTAAAGTGGAGCATGCCTGTATGTACTTATAGTGTAATATTGTTAGGCTGTAATATTAAGGATATACGGTATATATAGGTATACTACTTTTAGTGCCAGATTATAATACATTGGGTTTATGATATGCAGGTATATATTATTATTATATAGCTACTACTTATGTGAATTTTTAAGGGTATTCATTGTGTACTGCATGCAGGCATGAAACTAATGATAATATTGTATATCCTACTGGTAGCATCGAATTTTAATGGTGTATTAATGCTATGAGTTTAGAACAATAATGGTATATATTCTACTATTAGCGTCAAATTCTAAGGGTGTAAATAGTATTGTAAGCATTAATTTCAAGGTTCCACATTCTTCGCCAGCCTTACTTATTCTTTTGCACCGCCATGTTGAGGAAACTATCTTCTTTAGTCTTTACGCCTTCCTGCAGACCCTCTCCCTGTCAAAATATCCATAAATACTCGCACCTCCAACTGTTAACCTGAGTTACTCTCCGCAGGGAATGCTGCATCTGGCCGCAGTTTCTGCTGATAAGCTTACATCGTGTAGGTAGGTTTTCTTCTTTGCTCTGAGCATTCGTTTCTCTGCTAGTAGCTAATAGCCCACTTGTCAAATTTGAGACTTACAGAACTCATGTGAGTTTTCGTTCTCCTTAAGACGTTTTTTAATCCTGCTGATAATCATTGATTTCATTTTCCACTTTTTTTCCACGTACCTTCTGTACTTTACAGTATAGCTACATGGTATTTTTCCACGCGTGAGTTCTTTTTTCGCCTGACGCACTACACGTCCCTTATATTTTCCTCCCTTTGCAGCACCATTCATGTGCATAGGGAGTCCATCGCTGTGAATACAGTGTAACTAGCGCGGGCTGTGGAGTAAGTAAGACTTACGTAATTTTGCGTGGCGTAAAGTAAGTGAAGCTAGTTTACATAAGCTAAAGTGGTGCATCATGACTGCATTAGATCGTAAGGGTGTACATAGTAGAATTATTACTCTACCTACTTTAATACTGTGTGTGTTGTAATGTCTTGCCAGCCTATTTTCCTAATATGTACGTACTGTAAATGAATTTTTATTGGTTTTTCATTTTATAAATAAAAAAGCATTATAGTTTGACTCGTAGATATCTTCTCAGTACAGGAGCTTGGCAAGCCTACGTTTCATCGATGGCAATTAATCAACATATTTTATCAATTCTAAAGTAGAAGAATTATAGCCGATTAGCTCCGTGCGCGCATCGATTGCAAAGAATATTCCCCGAAAAATCAAAAACAACTCAATGTGTTTCGAATTATTTTATCTTTCAACGTGAGCAGTGCGAGCTTTTGTTAGTAACGTGAAGCCCGTAAAGAAGTGGAATTTCTCTAGTAAAAGCAGTGGTGATACTAAATGAAGCTTTACACTTTAATAATTTTTCCCGAGGTGTAGCATTAATATTTTCTCATGTTTTAAGACTTTTAACATTTTCTAAGTTTACTAATTGGAGTATGGCATGTAGGGATATTTTTTCGATGATTAAAAGAAAGTCCAATATTGATCATTAGAGAAAGAGCAGTAAAGGGTTAAATTTCTGGAAATTGTTGCTTGTAGCATTAACTTTGTCAATAGAAAAGTAGGAGAAATTATGATAACTTTATTCAACTATAAGATCTATTGATAGAGTAGCTAACTACTAAGATTCACGAAGTCCTCTTGCCATAACTGCCAGTTGATCATGTCTACTTCAAAGATTATGATTAATATTGGAAGGTATTTAGGCGAAGTCAGCTAACTACCATGTCGTTCATGCGCAGTTGACTGGCTTTGAATTTTATTGCCCAAAAGTTATTGAGCAAGGTGCTGAAAGTGTTGTATCGAGAGGAATTAAATGTAAGGATGTAAATAGTAAGTTTAATTAATGATAGAATAATGTAAGTAAAGGCTGACGCTGGCAATTAATGTTAAGACTGTATATAATCGCATAATTGCGTATTAATAAGTTTATTTAGTATGGATGAAATTACATGAAGGCAGAAGCTAAACAATTAATAATAAGAATGTAAATAGTTAATTTAAGTGAGTAATAATAAGTGTATTTAGTGTAGCATCAGACTGGCGAGAGAGAAACTAAACCATTAATACTAGCCTAAGGCTGTAACTAATTAAACTGAATCTTAATAAGTTAATTTAGCCTAGAATAGAATGAATACGTGCGGGCAGACGCTACACCATTAATAATAATATTGTAGATAGTTGAATTAAATAAGCAGTAATAAGTGTGTTTAGCATATATAGATTAAAATAGGTAAAGGCCGAAGCCAGTTATTGAATTAATATTAAGAGCTGTGGATAGTTGAATTGATTGAGGTTATAAGTATAGGTACCATGCATTATACAGTAGTGTATAAGAATCGAAGACAGAAGCTGGCAGTTCATATTAAGGTCTGTACTTAGTAGGATTTAATACTTAATTGGCCTTTCCGTTTAGCTGTCTCTCATTCCCAGCCTGTACAGTTTTTGTTCATAGGACACATTAGTTTTGAAATTAAAGTTTCCTTCTGAAGAAAATTTATTTAGGATATATCCTAGTTAATGACCCACAGGAATTACGGGGACCAGACCCACGCTCCTTATCCATCTTAGAATAAAATTTCATTGGGAATTGTCATGTGCTTCAAAATTCAATCACCATTCCTGTCTTTTACTCCTCAAATTCGAACTGTGCAGGACTGACGTCAAGGAATGACCAAAGGAGCATATAATTTTTTCTCAGAGTGTTGATTGAGAAATTGAATTGGCTTGAGGAAAAGTTTAATTTCTCGCTCTGCTCTAGCTTCGAACTTATTTTGTTAAAGTTGTTGATGTAATGTCATTGACTGAGAATAAAGTAACGATCCCAAAATGGATTCATAGAATTACTTTGCGTCTATTTTTTTTCTTGCATAGCTAATGTGTTAGTTTTGTGGATTCCCTTCGATGTCCTTTCCAAATTAGTTAATTCGTGCATTTTGAATAATAACTCTATTTTCACTTTAAAAGTTATAGACTGATATTTCAGACTTAAATTAAAAGGTTTTGTGAGAGAGCCTCCCTTTCAGACTAGGTTACCTTAGCCTTAGCTAGGTGTTTCTATAGTGCGTTCTTCTTCGTCTACCTCCTGACACGTTCGTCCAGTGTGGGAACACTCATGCAGGGATTCCACGTTTTGACGTGCTACATGTTCCTTATTCTCCCTTTCTAGGAAAATCTCTGCTGTGGCTACGGAAAGGCGTACACTGATTCATCTCTGTTGAAATGCTCATTCACTTCATGTACCGTATATTTCGTGCGACCTCTTCAAGATCCTTTCTCCTTTCCCCAATGCTTCCAGTTAGCGATAGCGTCCCAACTCTGAGTTCAACAATGCCCCCTTCCCCAGTTTTGAAGTTGGATAAAAATATTTCACACCGACTGCCTTTCCTTCCTTTGTATACAGTTGCTACTGACAGTTCTCCGTCTGTTTCTCTGCGACTGTCTTCCGACGGTCCTCACTCTGCTTCATATCTGGTAGGACCTCGCCAGCGCCTCCACCTCTCTGTCTTCTCACTCTTCCTTGGAACATTTATCCCCCCCCTCCCTCCGGACACTTCACTTAACGAGAATCATAGTTGGCCGTATACACAACAACAGCTATATTGTCTTCATCTCTTTGTTTACGATGTTTCCCTTACTTGAGTTCCTGGTTTTTGTAGACACACTACAGAACCCTTCCCTTCTCGTCGTCTCTTTCCACACCGCATCATGTCTAGTGATGCCGATTATAACGCATTAGCTAACGGACTATTCGTGAAACATTAGCGCTGTGGCTCTGCAAGATATTCTTCAGTTTGTGACCTCGGAAATGAGGCTGGTGAAGTAAATATTAAATAAAATAAAGGCCCCTTCGCACGACAGTCTTACCTACGTTCTCCTAGCTCATTTTCCGAACGTTTTGTCGTGTCCTTGTAATCGCTACTGTAGACCTACCAACCACTCGAAGCAAATGTTGGTCCAAGAGTCTATTTGCTATAGCAGATGTTACAAGTAAGGCTTCTGATATCTCGTCCAATTTAGAGTGTATTGGAACCCAGAAAACTGTGCAGTTTTCTGCTGTTTTCACAACACCGCAAATCATTCGAACAATTAGCTAAAAATTAGCTAAAAAACATTCTAAGTACTGTCGTGTGAAGCGGTCGTAACTGTAGAATAATACCCCGGTAATGTTTACGCCTTAATTTTAATGTTGTATTAAGTAAAAGAAATTGAACTGGTGCGCAAAGGCTGCATTCGAATTAAGGATGTATATAGTAGACTAAAATAGTACTAAGATGACTAGTTTAATGTGCTATCTACATCTTCCCTTTAATTTCCGTCTGTGGACCGCTCAGGGTAGCTACTGCTTTTGGCAGGAGAAGAATGAGTGGCAGCTCGTGGAGCCTGAAGTAGGGCGCTGCACTCGTGCTTGCAGAGTCGGTGCTGGTCATTTTATTTTTTCGCAGGGGAGTAGGAGTCTGAGCCAGAAATTGGCCAAAACTAGAAATAGGACTCGGTTTTGGTGAAAATGGACGTATTTTGTGGAAAGAAAAAGTTTTCTAGTCTGTAATTTATAGGACACAAGGAGTGGGAAACTGCCTGAAAGCTGGAGTCGGAATCGGACTTTGTTCATCCGACTCAGTCTGTAATTCTGGAGACACACTGCCACGCTAGGATTGTTGCAATTCATGAAATCGAGTCAGGGGTTGCTGCTCACTGAGGCTTCAGATGACGTGTTTAGGGGATGCAAAATCGGGATTTGTGCAGTTTTACAAATTAACTTAAATTACTTGATAACAAATTTAATGCAAATTTCATTATCATGCATATGAGTTGGCCATCAATTTTGTAGGGAAGCAAGGCCTAGAGAAGGTTGGGAACAATTGAACTAGCTAAAGGTTTTGACATTACAGTATAGCACTGTCAAGAAACCATCCTCGAGTTCAGAGGTCCCCAGGCCGTGAACAGGCACCTGTATGTTGGTCAATTGGTATCTACCGGGCTGTACAGGAAATAAAATATTGAATTACTTTTTATTTACTATTTGAAGCAGATTATTTTTATATTCCTTTTCCACCTTATGATCAACCCCCCTTCCCCCTCTCGATCGCAGTAACATTGGCGAACGTTGAACGGTCCGGGGCAATAAAAAAGTTTAGGGTGCAGTGTAACCCAGGCAATTCTTGCGATTTCTCTTACATAGTCCAGTATAACAACCGAACGCATTTTGTAAGTTAGCTACCTGTAATTAGCAAATTTCCTCCTTAGAAGCTGTGCAGCACCCTCACTTCTGTTGCCGCGAGCTGCCACTGAGTGTAACAAGGGTGTATTTTTGAAGTAGATAACATTTAGATTTTAACTACCGTAAGTAATTATTGAGTACTGTTACTGAAAGGTTGGGTTTCTAGACATCTTTCTCTTCGTTTCAACTTCACTTTTTCTTATTTGCCGATAATTATAATCCTTCCGATGCTCTGAATCTTCTGTCCCATTTTCTGTTCCCCATCTTAGGGTACTTCGTTTATCTTTCCATACTACGTGTCTCTGTCTTCATCTCCCTGAGGTACAACCCACGCTGTGGGTTAGTAAGCTTAAACTAAGAATACAACAATGATAATAGAAAGTAGGGAAAGGCTGATTCAGGAAGATTAGTGTATAAGGTTGTGCGTGGTGCGAAACTGCGCATAAATTCATTTAGCGTGTGCCCAGTCGGAAAATTGTAGGTAAACAGCACATATCTAATATCAACCCTAGAACACGGTCGCTGGGTATAATATATACCCACGATGTAGGTTATAAATACGGGGTTAATTTTAAGAGATTCCCACGACCGTGTTGTTGGGTTAAGAGCATTTTAGACAACATCTGTTGCGTAAAACTTTTCGACTGGGACGCCCGCTATTAGTATTGTAAGGTAGTATAATAGTAGCGTATTCGTTGGAGAACGCCCGGAATAAGTACTTTAAGGTAGTATACAAAATATAATAGTAGGTAGCCTATACGTTGGAGGACGCCCTGAATTAGTAATGTAAGGTTGTATAATAGTAGCCTGTAGATGTGTTGTGCACTGTTATCTTACAGTTTCTGTTTTTGCTAATACTAAGTTATTTTAACTCTTTAGCAAACTATTTTGCTTTTTTTTTTCTCTTGTAGATTGGTTGTTTACTTTTCTATCTGTTCTGGTGATACCAAGATCACTTGTAACTCGAACGATATAATTTTATTTTTCAGTATACTGTAGTTTCTCTTTAAAGGCATAACCTACAACTACGGGCCTGATACTGTAGAGTTAGCTAGTTCGTTAACCCTAACCGACGAACCAAAATCAGGTGTCTCTTTGGTATTGCATAATTGATACGAAAAGAACTGCTAAAACCCGGCAGTATATGCTTAAGAGGGTTCACAAGCCATGGAAGTTGCAGAACCTGTTATTTCAAAATACCTGGTAATTTACATTATCTAGCGTTTCATGATTTTCAATTCCAATAAATTATAGAGTACATATTTGCGGATTTGCCATTTCTAGTAATTCTACACCCTGTAGTTTACAAATACATCATTGGAGTACGATAATTTCCATTTCCTAAGAATTCACAATACTTGTACTTTCCAGCGCCTGCGAATTCTCAATTCCCCTTTAATTTCCATTAGCTGTGAAATTGTAACTCTCCATATTTTCTGATACGGACCCGGTCAATTTCTGGACGCGGTAACCCGCATTGCTGATGCTAGGCACTAACTGGACAACCCAGGTTCCGACATTCATCTGAAGCATTCTGGGTCGATGGTTGGATTGCAGCAGCCCCCACTTTCGCAAAATGATGGCAGAATTAATATTAACGAAACCCCCTCGGTTTCTTCGGTTTTCCTCTCCGGTTTGAATTTTATACTCAATTTGCTTATCATGAGTTCATAACAAAAACAAAAAAAAAACGCTTTGGTGAGAGAAGGAAGTTAAATCAGGTATCCATGCTTCGTTATATTATTTTATTGTTTATTATGTTGTATGTATTATGCAATGGGATAATGGGTGATTCGATTTCTCTTTAAGAAACTCCTAATTTTATCGGCTTGTGATATCGGCGATACCTTGGTTCTAGAATATCATGGAACGACCTTAAGTTAATGCAGAAAGGATCAAAAATAGGGTTTGGTTTACAATTTTACGTCATTTTGGCGGCACTGTCCCAAGGAAGTGACTGACTCCTTGCCGCAATCTCGTGGCATAAATGCAAAAATTCAGTCCATTAGCTAGGAGAGTTGCCGGACTGGACTAAGTATGGATGAGATTTCTGCCGTTAGGATCGATACAGTCCCGACAGTCTTATCTCTTATCTAATCTCTAATTGTCTATGGCCATTTTTAATAAGCTACCATGCGGTCATGGGGTCATGTGCAAACCAAGGAGTATAATAACTAACCAAAGATATAGCTACAGACTGTATCAATTTACTGCTGAGAGTCCACTCACTCCCAAAAGTTTTGTTATTGTTACTTCCGGATGCAAACAATGCACTCTACGGAGGTCCCTCTGTTGCTGATAATGACTGCAATAATTCTGGACGACATAGGTAACATGTGACCCTGTAGGTTGCTTTAGCTTATCTAGGCCTTCGGAACGTCTTTTTTTCGTGCCCACTTTACTTCTTTCCATTTTCATAGTCTTATTAATGTAGCTTTAAACTGTTGTTCCTCTTCTATTCCCATGCCCGTTGAGCTTCTGTGGGAATATTTCTATCGACATAATGTATGTCCCTTGTTTCTTCCTCTTTGAGATGGGCTTTTTTTAGTGGAAACTGAGGCTGAAACCATTCACTGTAACAAACTTACAAATAATATGTACCGGCATTCTGTGCCTCTCCAACTGACCCTGAAGGTACCCTTTGTTTTCAAAGCTTTCGTTAATTTCAGTTAGCGCTCTTTGCTGCGTGAACTTCAGTTTTTCCTGTTCAACCAAAGTTTTTCGGCTTTTTTTCAACCGAAACTTTTCCTCTTTTTTTCAATGAACGCCTTTCGCATTTGTGCTTCAACCGACGATTTCATTTATTACGCAGTTCACATTTTTGCGCTTTTCTCTCGGGTAACCAACGGGATTTTCTCTCACTCATGCAGCCACGGTTTCGCCCGCCTTTACACCGAGATTTTGATGTTACCATTTTTCAGCGAGCACGCACTCAGTTTCGTCTTCTTGTTGCCGCCCTCGGTAAACCAACGCGTCTTCCCTACCCATTGCCTCGCCCCGCAGCTTCAGCACTGTGGCCAGCCTCGTCTATTTGCTAACAAATTTTTACTTGTATTGCTTGTTTACAACGTTGTGATGCTGTCAATGAAGACTGACTCGTTACATTGTAGAAAAGTTTGATAAACAAAACGTAGAATAGTTACCGTCGATGGGAGTTGCTGTTTCCTTACTAAAATTGAATACTCTTGTAATACAACATTGTGATGCAGTCAGTAAAGGTTGACTCATAAAATCGACGAAATATATGGAAAGTAAGGCTTGGAATAAATATGCTACTATCTACGGTATATATTTTCGTTAGAGCTTGAAAATAACCGTCAAAATAGACAGTCAGAAAATACGAAATAGAGCGTAGAAGATGCTTCTATCTATAGGATGTATGTCCATCACGTGTATAATAAATTTCATGAATTGTCCGTAATAATTTTTGTCAATAGTTTATTATTCGGTTTCAATCAACCCAATGTCTTAATATGGATTTTCAGGACCTTCCGTTGTCTCTGGCATCCTGTAACACCACAGCTTTCATTTATATTATTTTCTAACGCTGTTTACCATAACATACTTCATTTTTTTTTAATTTTAGTTCTATTTAAGCCCTTCGCTACGAGGTGACGGATCCAGACACTGCCAGTGAGAGTGATCCATGGTCCACAGGCAAATTCTGTCTCCAATCAAAGGACGAAATGCAAAAATTAGATACATGTAATTTATTATTAATACTAACTGCTATTTTTGCTACCCTTTGTATTTTGTTCTCAGGAAAGTGACCCGTTTATTACAGCACTCTCTTTGGAATATCCCATTAAACTTTCCTTTCACTTGATTGTGTAGTTTACAATTTTCTGAGCGTATTTTTTTTGTGTGTGTGTTCGGACCTTTGCTGACGTTGAGTGGCAGCGTGTGCGGCAGCGCCTGGACGTCATCTGATGCTGGGGCTACTCTATGCAACCGCTCTCTTGGATTTACGAACTTTCCAGGGGTATTGTGGATACCGATCGGTTCGACTGTCATTAACTCAACTCTACAATGGTAACGCTCCATTTTCTAAACATGAAGAGTAACCTGGGGAGAATTTCTCCCCAGAATTGAAACTTTAAAAAAATCCTCATATACCGGAAGTTATTTCATTTTAAAACCTCCAAGCAAGTCCAACTCTTCCTCTGTTATCGAACAAAATTAAAGTGAAACCATTTCGTGCGTTATGATTGTTTTTTAATTAATAAATATTGGAAGAGATTCGTGATCACAAAATTTCTGTACAGAAAATCACCACCCGTCACCTTTTTAGGATTAAGGCCTCGTTCGATTGTCTTAAGTCTTTCCTTTCAAGATGAGTTAACTCACGTAGCCTTAACTTGTCAGAAACTTTGGTTGGGAGTCCTGGATTTGCCTCTTCGTATCAGAATTGATTCAGTAATCGCTTACCTGTAGCCTTTGCTCCCGCAATTTTAGATCGACTACAGAAAATTGAAACCCAAATCCAACGCTATTGATGGAAGTTGCCGACATGTTGAGGCTGAGTGGATTAGATTATCGCAGTGAAAGCTGGCCAGCAAAACTCGCCCTTAGTACAGTATCGTGTTTTGCTTTCGTCTGATACGAGTTCTATTCAATATTTTTCAATTTTCCGCTGTTCAATATGTCACCAGCTAGCATTTGGTATAAATTGTCCGTTGAATCACTTTTTCTTTAACCCATTGGCGCACACTGTGAATACTCGCTTTTGAAATATCCCTTTTGCGAATTATCAATTGCTTTTCGTAACAGAAAGAGTATAGTTTGGGTGCTGGGCAAAGCACAATAATCATTAGCTTTTGAATTGCACTAAATTAAGGGTAAAATTGGTATGTGGGTCCTTGTTTTTTCCATGACCAAAATAACCACTGCTTGGTCACACCTTGCAACCACGCATTTGCTTCTTCTTGATCCTATTTCGTATATTGATGGGGAAAATTTTCTTATTCATGTATTACTGCAATGATTTTTTTTTTTTGTAAGCGCGTGTTGTTTTTCTGCCCAACATAAGATCACTTCTTAGATTAACATAAAAATTTGTTTTATTGATGCTTCATTCTGCAATTTAGAGCGTAGCATCTTCTTCAGTTCTTTAATGATGTTTTTTTAGTCCCTCAAAATTAGGACGTACATATATGCATTGCAGATGCACATAATTATGATGACTTCCTTTTCGGTCCAAGCCGCTTTAAAAACTCCACTGTACAGCACGGAACTTGATGGTATATTTCAATCATACTCCAAAACGTTAGCATTAGTTCATTTAAAAATTAGATCCTTGTAGTTTAGTAAACATGGATTTTCACCATTATTGCTATCGAAACTGTAATGTACTGCTGTATTTTCGCTAATGGACGTTACATTCACTATATTTGTGTTTTATTGACCACTTTGGGTTTCCGAAATATGCCCTAGAAGCTTGCAAAGTGTAGTTTCTGGCTGGTTCACACGTTCGTCTTTTGAACGTATTTGCTCAGCTAGCCGTTTGAATATTTTGTTATGCTCTCGCAGAGAGAACGGAGTGCCTAGTAAAATTTAAAAAATTGCTAGATTGTTAGATATAATGTCAGTTGGCAAGTTTCACTGATGCAATTTCTGACATCTATTCAGAGCTGCAGAGTATTTCGAAAGCTGTGCAGTGTTTTGCAGCTTATGTATAGCTACAAGTAATATGTGCGCGATCGTAAACGGGTAAAACGGGGGTGTGTCGCAATCACGCCAAAACCGGGCTACCGCAACCAAATAGAAAGGTTAACCGTAACCCGAAAAGTGGTTGTACTAGCGCCACCTGGCAACGAACGGTGTAAGCTCAACGACAATGAATTTCTATTTGATTCGAGATTTTGTGAATGGGAGTTTCAAGTAACTTGTCTGATTTACTTATTCTGGTGGAGTTCATTTGTTGCGCGTTTGAATGAATTTAGTGCTCCTTTTTATTCAAAATAGACGTTTGTGCTCGGTGACCTACATCGCCGTAACCCGTGCCGCAGCCGTCAACACAGCTATGATTGCGACCAAGCAATGCGAATTGCGACACACCCCAGGAGGTACCCAATCGCGATCCTGTGATGGTGGAATATTTAAGATCAGATAGGCCGCAGTAGACGAACCAACAGGCCCGTTCCCAAAGAGACACCGGAATTTACGCCCCGGCCCTGTATGAGCTATTGCCATTATGTTAGTAGGATGTAGAGGACTGGAGAAAAGGGGGAAGAATCCTGCCGAAGAGACGATCATGAGTCGCTGATATGCGGAGCTTGGAGATGTCAAACTTTGAAGTTGGAGCGGAAAGAGAAGAAGACTGATAAAGATTTCCTCGGAAGCTTAGGCCGTTAAGAGTTTGCGACTCCTGGAGGAGGAGTTCTTAGCTGTGGAGGATGTCTCCCAATGTATGTCATGTCAAGATGATTTTTAAACGCGTTAACTGACTCCGCACTAACAACACCGGAAGGGAGTCCGTTCCAAATGCTGACTATGAAATCGGGAAAGAACTGCTGACTTAAGAATATTCTACGAGCTTTATACCTGAGTTTGAGCAGTGACTTCACGATGACTGGAGCCATTTCCCGTAGTACACGTGGAGTAAGATTATCCTGGCCAGTGGATTTGTACACATTTAGGTGGATTATCTCTTGAAGAATCTCAATCTCCGTGAAAACACATGCATGGGAGCAACTTGCATCGCTGGAGGTTCAGGGATATTCGCAACATTTTCAAAGTAAACACAGAGGTGAAAAAGTTCAGGATCGTGGCTTTGTCTCTTACGTCAATAGTGATTACACCGTCAGGTCTTTTGAGCGAACCTATTGTTTATTTTTTTGAGTCGTCTTTCATTCACATGGAGAATGCCTTGGTGTTGCGTTTTGCCATAGCGACTGCGGAAACTTCTTTTTCCCTTTTTGTGGTCCTGACTTTTCTTTATATCCCGACATGCCCTTATGTGACTGGTCCTGTTCTCCTGTTGGATTACGCTTCAAAACTTTGTACCGCACTTGTCGCCTTGCAATGCAGCAATTGACTGTCCAATACATCCAGACGGGATTTCTTTAGGTCTTAAATAAAATTCCGTAACCGTCAAGTGCTAGCTAGGTTATTCGGAGAAGTAAATAATTCAGCTGTTATACCCCATTTAGCAAGATATTAAGTATTGACTAAGCAGCTGGAGCAAAATATTGAGTGGATAATAAAATGAAAAATTGAAACATACAATATTTTCTTTGTTGAACGAGTATACCCTTCATTAGAAAGTTACTTGGCAAACACTAAACACACAACTAAATGTCCCGCTGGTAATTACTCTTCAATGTTTGCTGTTGCGCCACAATGGCAGTGTTTTACTGTCCAATTATGTCATCCGTGGTACGTACTCTTGAGCCGTCGCTGACACTGCACGGAACCGTCAACAATTAACTATGGATGAACGCAAAACCTTCACTGCAATGTAACCTGACAGTCAGCGGTAGTCTGCAAACGACGTTTAACCACCACGGAGTATGGCTGGCGAACGCCACTTGGCTTACGTGCAAACGAAAGTGTGGCCTATCTTTTAGTTCAAATACTGTAGTAGTGGTTATTCCTTCATGGGCATAAGAAGGGTCATAGCTAGTCGTAGAGTTAGGCTAATTAGGTGCACCCAGGAAGCAAAGAATGAAACATTACGCTCTTTGCTTCATTGGTGTACCTATGGGGAGGCCACCCCAGAGGTCTGTGTAGATGACTTTAGCCCTTAACTAGGCCTTCGGGATGTCTGTCTTTCGTGCTCACTTTGCCTTCTTCCATTTTGTACTGCTGCTGATATTGTTTTTCTCTTTCCCGACTTGCAGTGTCCATGCGGTTGATCCTGTTTGAGACAGCCTCGATCGTGCATGGGTTCCACGTTTATCTTGGCATACTGTATGTCCCTTCCTTCTCCTCTTTTAGAACAGCTTAGCACTGATTTAGTCAGGCTTAAACTATCGTATATACCACACTATACTAGCCTAGTGGTTATGTGTTAAGTTAACCTGCTGCTGCTACATTATTTGCTGGCGAAAATTACGTGCAGGGAAGATGGCAAAAACTGTATTAGATATGTGCTCTGATGCGTTATAGGCCTGTTACCTACTGATTACGTACCAACTCATTGCTCTAACTCTAGCTGAAAATGTACATAAGACTGATGAGAGAGGCGCGTTCAAAGTTGCAAAATCGAGGAATTTTTTTTTTTGTTTTGCTAAGTAGACTAGGGGCACGTTCGATTGGTCAGTAATTTCAAGCCCTTGAGTCTTAAAATCCGACAGGTGCGCTGGCTTCGACTAGTTTAATCCACTTTCAAGCGTTAACCCATAACATTACCATTTGGATTTCCAAAAGTTAATATTTACTCCCTAACCTGTAATTCAGAGTTAACTCAACGTAATCAGGCTGCTGCTAACACCTGTAGACGTACTAAGAGAGGCGGAGCTTAAGTTCTTTTTTGAAATTCCGAACAAGTCAATCCTCAAAGTCTGAAAATAGACTTCGAGTTATCAGTCCGCTCGAGGTTCACAGTAGCCTAGGCAGTACAGTTGTGCGCGCTAGTGAAAGAAACTAGCGGCGCTAGCGCTAGACCTGAAAAATACTAGCGGTGCTACCGCTACAAATTTCAAAACTTAGCGGCGCTAGCGCTACCGCTAGTTTTGGCTCTAGTTTTCGGCATATATTTCTACTACCAGTCGAAAATCTGGAAACATTTATTTTAGTGCTAGGAAAAACATGACGAGCACGATAGAATGTAAATATAATTTTAATTGCATTACAAATGGAAGAAATCAAAGAAGTGTTTTGGTGATTTTCCGTATAACAAGAAGATGCATGGAATTAAGTAACGCACTGTATACAGTATACTATAGCGTACAGGGTGTTACAAAATTTTTGAAACAAACGTCGGCTACTAGTTTAAAATATAATTATTAACACCTTTTCATGTATAAAAAAATCGAAAAACGCTTAGTTTGTAAGATAATCATGTACATGATGTATACAGATTATTAGTTACCTACACAGGCTACATGCATTCTGCTCATTAATACACAAGAGGGTAGTTCTAATACTTAATAACAAGAGATGGTTTAAATCAAGGATCTCATGAGAGTAATTGTTCAAAATGTCTACCATAAACATTAATACAACCACGACACTTTCGTCAAACATTCCATGGATCTCAGCGATATCTCCAGCAGCAACTGCAATTCGGGCGACGAGGTCTTCTTTCGACTCGACAGGTGTGTCACAAATAAAACTTTTCATACGCCCCACAAGAAAAAAATCTAGTGGAGAGAGAGATCAAGTGATCTTGGTGACCAGTACACAGCACCATAATGACCTATCAATCAATTTGGAAATTGAAGATCAAGAAAACTTCTTACAGTCAGGGAATAATGTTTCGGAGCTCTATTGTATTGAAACCAAAGTCTTCTACGAATACCCAATGGCACATCGCCCAATAAATCCGAAAGGACTTGTTCAATAAAAACTGGAAACATTCCCAGTGAGACACTCTGGCAAAATGTGTGGACGGGCCACTGATTTGATTGTGAACATAACCTGTATAGCGATGCTGGTGGCGATTTTGATGGATGACGTGAGGGTTGTTCTGCTGCCATACGTGAATATCATGAACAATAAAAACTTTATCACGGTTGAAGGTAGCTTCATCCGTGAACAACTGAAGTTCTGCAAAATGTGGATTTTCTAGCTGCTGATTCAAATACCGCTGCTAGAATCGTTTACGAGGATCATAATCTGTGGGAAGTAGACCCTGGACTCTCTGGAAGTGATTCGGATGATAATTATTTCGGTTCAATAAACGTCACACTGCAGTACGATCTTGACTTACCATCAATTTTCTAATCCCAATAAGTAGAAAATGAGTATTTTTCGAGTTCTTTTTATGAAAAAAATGTTTATATTGACATGTTTTGCTAGTAGCCGAAGCTTGTACCAAGAATTTTGTAACACCCTGTTTAATGCAAAAACTAGCGACTAGCCCTTGACATAGGCTAAAAACATAGCGCTGCTAGCGATTCTCAAACCTAGCTGCGTTAGTGCTCGCGCTACCAAAAAACTAACTGCGCTACTACAGGGCGCTCTAGATCTAGCGCCGCTAGGCACGACTCTGCTCGGCAAGTAATAAAACGGCTGTTAGGCAGCCCAATTCCGCGCTGTTGTAAAAGGCACAGATTTTCAAGAGAAAATTACTGGATCCCGCTCTTAACGGCCAAAACACACTCAACAATCATGGAATTGATTCAATAATAACAATAAAAAAAAAAAAAACTTCCCCGATCGATATTAGGTTGTCCGCGGGGGCGGAATCGAAGACTATTAGTTTAAAGCAATCAGAACAAAAAATTTTCAATGCATATTCTTCGTGATTGATGTAAGAGAAGAGATGTTAACAAAGACCTAAGTTGCTGTGCGCCAGCAGATCTCTTCGCTTCTCAATTTTCTCTCTACTGTGTTCATTTCTATACCTACTTTCGACAAAGTTTATCCCGTTGTGCGCTACATCGTATGTTTAGTTTAGCAAGGATAGTTTTTTTCAAAAGTCAGTGATCTAAGTAATTTAATGAATCCGCCTAACTTTATAAGGAAATTCTCTGAATATGGCTGATACCAGGAAATTTGTTGAAAATTCAAACAGAACACCGTTTCCGGTAAGCTGTTCGCACTTTTTTCTCGCTTTATCCTCCCGCGCACCCGACCCAATACTTCAAAGCCAAACTAATTTTTGTTTTTAAACTAATAATTTGTAGATCGAAGCACTTGAAATAGTATCTCACAGGCTTACAAAACATCGTTATTTGCGTAAACCTTGCCGCAAAGTCGCATTGTCTGCCAAGGACCACGTGGTTCACTTCGTATCTGTGTGATTCACCGCGCGGGCGTTTTTGTGTTTTGTACGAGCTTACGTTTTACCAGGGTAACTACGCCTAAAGTTAGGGTAAATAATAAAATAATTGCAGTAAACACTGTAAATATTCTTTTTGATGCTTCATTTTTTTATTGAGTTGCAAATACTTTAACTTACTGGGTCTTTCAAACACGATATAGATTAGTATTGACAAAAAAAGTTCGGTAAAAGTTTCATAACTGCTGGTTGAGCTACAGTTGAACTACAATTCGTTATGGCTGTGGCACACGCAGGCCAAAAGCTGAGAAAACTCTCGCGAACGCACAAAACTTTTTACGCACCTTCCAATTCTCACGTGAGAATGGTCCGTTTGTCAAAAAACTTCGAGCTCTGTTCATCCAAACGAAGTTGTCGCCACTACGAACTAAATACCATGACAAAAATACATCTAACTAGCAGAAAAAAAATATTAGATGGCAGATGCTACCCAAAGCCTTCAAAAATAATGTTAAATCCAATTCTTTGATAAAATATCCTGAAATAATAAACCCATGGCGGCTCCGAAAGCGAACAGAACGCCCTATCCTCTGCTGTATGTGGCGGTTTTTTTTTTTATTTTTTATATTGCGCGTTTGCCTAGTGTAAAGAGCGCAAAAGTGCTGCATGTTCCATCACAGAATTTTGCGCAAAAGCGAGAGTGTGCAGGTTATTAGGCGTTGATTTCGCGCGCAAAACTTGGATAGCCTACTCGTTCGTTTGGATAGCGTGTTGCATCGGCATTAAACGTCGATTTCGCGAGCAAAACTCCGATACTCGTTCTTTGGATTGCGAGCGGCATCGGCATTACTGAACCGTGGATGGAGCCAACTGCGATAGTAAAATAGCTGCTTAATTGCACCCGCTCACTGGCTCTATTTTTCAAGAACAAAATAATACAAAAAAAGACCACTCACTTACAAGCCTACCTGGTTCATTTTAGGAACCGAAAGAGGCAATTTCAATCAGGGGATGGCATGCACAAAATTTTCCTTGAGCGCATAGCGTAACTTTATCCATCAAGTCCGCAAACTTGCAAAATCTTCGAAAAAGCGAAAAACAAACAAAAAAGACCAAGCTCAGCTTTCAAGCTGTTATCCAGCTTTGAATGAATTTTGCCTGAACATCAAAGTATCACTATTGATTCACATGCAAAACATGCAACGCATGTTTTGCATGTGAATCAATAGTGATAGTGATATTGCTAAATAAAATAAATCAATAGTGATTTATTTTATTTAGCAATACCTGTGTAGGTTGTGCAATATTAATTTCATTACAATCATACAACACTAATTAACTGTTGCCTTGCGTCATGTGATAATCTGAAATTCATTCCAAGTAACCTAGGGCAGATTCGACTGGGCGCCAAAATTGGCCTTCCGAGGCTCGACTTGTGCGAAATTTAACTCATGCAGCTCTGTCTTTGCCACTTTGAATTGAGTTACAAATGTTAGAAGCAGTGCAATTAATTTGAGTTATCTGAAAACTCCATTTTGTAGAGCAAGAATGATTCAGTGGTCGGAACCAGCTCACCTGTGCGATATTTCGAATGAGTCCAACCACGAAGGCTATTTTTTTTTTTTTTTTTGTGCTCAGTCGAACTCGCCTTTAGTACCAGGATCCTCACAACGCGTCATAGCCATTCAAGTTTTACCAGCAGAAAAACGGAAAAATTATAGCTCTTGCACGTTTAAAATATACGGGAAACGAAGACGCAAAAGCGCATATTTCGGCGGTTAGCGCACAGCACATGGGACAAACATTATACGTGTAGCGTAAATTGCGCTCATGACCAACTCTGCTGAGATGAAGGGCATGTTCGATTGGATGCGCTGGCTTCGTCCCGTTGAGAAGAATCTGAGGCATCGGCCCATAATCGGGTTACACATGCATCTTGCAGAAACACAACATTCCTCTGTAAAGTAGAATTTTTGTTGCAGCCGGCACATCGTAATCGCGTTTTCTAAAAAAAAAATATTAAGTTAGGGTTTAATTGGCTGCCAAAATTAGGCCTTCGAAGTTTCATTTGTTCGAAACTTCAGGCAGGTGTGCTGGCTTTGACTCGCTAAATTGAGTTTCAGGAGTTGAGTCTAAAGCGGTTATCTTTGAGACTTCCAGAAACTCAATCTTGCTCGGTAAAATGGACATATCAGCCGGCGCAACGTAATCCGGTTGCTCATGAATCATAACACCTTGAAGCACAGATTTTGAGTGGCAGGCCAAAGCTTTTTCCTAAAAATTTCGAATACGTCAAGCCTCGAAGCTTTAATTTTGGTGCCCAATCGAAGGTACTCCATATATCTTTCGGAAGCCTTGGTTAAAAGGTCAGTTATTAATTT
>LQNS02276498.1:21855110-21869554 GCA_001587735.2 Parhyale hawaiensis
GAAATGTAACGGAGGACGATGCAACTACAGCAGCTACAAAACTGCCAATACAAACAGGTTACTGGGTAGCTAGTAGCTACATGCTGGGCAGTGAGTTGTGGGCCTAACTAAAGTCTTATTTATTAACGCCATATAAACATTTACATTTTAAGATTTATGAAAATTAGGGTACGTGTGAATAGCTATTTGGTGTAGAGTAGGTGCTACGGTGTTGCAGAGTTACTGAGTAAGGCATTTTTTTGGGGGGGGGGGCAGGAGTTCAGAGTCACAGTCCTTGAAAACGAGCCTGCTTTATGAAGAAGAAGAGTAAAAATTCAATGAATTTGGGGTCCAAAGCATTGCAAAATGGCTTAACCCGGGAGTTGAAATTAGCTTGATCTTGCTACTTCTGTAACCCCGGTTGACAAAGGTAGATAGGGCTATGTGTTAATGCTTATTACATGAAAGAGTGGGAGTGGATTCAGAATTAAGGTCAGCCTCCTACGAATACCAGAAGTTTGAGGTGGAAGAACACTATGATATCCTGAAGTCTATGTTAGTCTGTAGAGTGCGAACGTTGTTAGTCCACAACTCTGGTATAAGTAGACTAGCTACCAGTGTTAGCTTCATGTATTACCGTATTTAATTTTGGACTAAGTGACTCCGTAACTCTGGTAATATGTACCAGTATAGCTTAATGTATAATCATAATTGATTTTTTGTTTCAGATATTTTATCATCTGTACACAAGCTGTTAAGTTTTTGGTGTTGGTGCTGTCTTTGCTGCTGCCATCATGATCGACTTGAGTGGCTGGAGTCCTGAGGCTATTGCAGGAGTGACGCTCATGTCCCTCTTGCTTGTTGTTATCATTGTTGTTGCCTTCATGTGCATCCAGGCTGGCCTCTTCCATAACATCAAGATCCAAACCAAAAAGTATGTTTATATTTAGCTAGTGATAGAGTATCACAGAACTCTTCTTAAGACTGAAATTAATTGGAGCACAGTCTGTTTAGCATTTGAATACGTTACATTTAAAAGAAGAAATAGTTACATACCTACAGGTTTTCTGTTTGTTTACTATGGTAGCTTCATTAACTGTTTTGCTGGCCAACTTTGTTTCAAAAAATGTGTAGCTACCAGTAATAGCTATATTGTGTCATTTTTTTCTGTAAAGGCTTATTTTTCTAATTACATTCTCAACATTATCATATTATAAATTGAATTCTTTTATTAGTTGCAGTAAATCAGAGGTTCCCAAGGCAAGGGGTTGCAAAATCTTCTATTTTGACTTCCTTCAGAAATCAACTTAATGTGTTGCAGAAGCTTAGTATGAACAAGCTGTTCAAGTCCATTCCCATCATTACTATGTGAGTTACTGTAGAAATTGATTTGGTAAGGGGTTGTGAGAGCATACATTTTTATTGAAAGTTTTCTAGGTCTTCTAGTGGTGCCAGGCATTAAAAACTATGGAAACCCCTGCAGTAGAAGTAGAATAAAAGATCACAAATTTAATGTTAAGATATCTTTATCAGTTCACCATAGTTTATTGCAGTAGCTAGGTAGCTACCATACCTACTAGCTTTCAGTTAGTCAAATCTGAAGCTGATAAGCCGCTCTTTGAGTGGCTTATTACCTTTTATCTTTTAAATATCTGTTAACAGGCCAGAGTTTGGAGAGCTGGTAGTAATGTACAAGAGTAGCCGTGGCCCCTACAGCGGCTCTTCTGTACTCTTCAGCGAGGCAATCAGTCTATTGCCTCAGTACAATGCAATTGGGGTCTATTATGATGACCCTGAGAAGGTAAGAGGCTGTTGAAATGCAGTGCCATTGGATAGGCTGTAGTTGCTAAACCAGAGCCACATCGTGCTGTTGCGTGCCACGGTGCCCATGGATAATTCACTTTGAGTCTTTCGCAAGGGTATCTTTGCCAAAAATTTCAAGTTTGCATCTGGATGTTGTGCGAGTTCAATGTCTGCTCTTAAGTTGAGCATGTGATTGCATAGTGTGGCCCCAGTATTTAGCAACTTTGTGTGTTACAGGGATCATTGTCAGCTGTAAGAGAAAGTAGAATATTTAATTTCTAAAATCTACTTGAGAGTTTCTAGTGGCTACAACATTATTAACCTACATATCGTGTCATTTAAAGAAATCTGGCAGGAATAGCTACCTAGTGTTAGGTAGACACCAATATCCCTGGATAAATTTTATGCTCTTAACAGAAATGTGATACGAATGCAATCCAGTAATATTGGATAGCTATGTTCAATGCCAGTTACAGAATTTGCTTAGTATGTATTATAATTGCTAGTTCATTGATGCCATACTACCGTATTCTTAAAAAATGTGCTAAAAATAAGTACCTAGGTAATTTGTTGATGAACGCCTTATCTCATCATTGATAAAACTCTTATCTCTTGTAGGACTTTTTGGGCATTCTCCTTTTATGCCCCTGGTACATCCTTCCTTTTCCTTCTTTAAATAACGGTCATTACTGTTATCTTTGAACTTTCTTCTCTTCATTCATGGCTTGCTTTTCCATGTGTTGTCTTCCATACCGGATTTCCCTGCATTTCTTAACATGCCGCATGTCCCCTCATCAAACATCGTATTGTATCTTGGGAAGCTTAAACTAACTCATTGACTGTCTTAACTTTACAGAAATCTGCAGAGAACCTACGTTACATTGTAGGCCTGGTGGTTGCACAGGATGGTGCCACTCCCAAGGCCGAGGATGTGGCACTGATGGAGTCCCACGGCTTCAAGCGAGTCGTGTTGCCTGCTGTCAAGCACGCAGTCGTCACAGACTTCCCCTTCCGTAGCACCCTCTCCTGTATCTTTGCAGTGTTTAGAGTATATCCTGCACTTAGAGAATATGTTGGTGAGTGGTTGAGCTGAAGTACCTAGCTACCTATCACTAAAAGCGGCGGTGGCACGCAGGGAGCGGATGTTTAGGCTTGGTCTTCTTTGTGGGAATATGACCCATTGATCAGTCTGTGTAATATATATGTAATGAAATCTCTGCTCCCAGGGGGACCCAAGCGTTACCTCAGCCCTAGACCTGTTAGACATCATTCTATGTAACCAATTTGTGTCTTTCGATTTCTTCTCTTTTTGACATTCTCGTTTCTCTATTTTGAGTGGCTGTACTCTCGGTAGTTGTACTTGACTGTAATTCCTGCTAAGAGGTTAGTGTGTATCGTTAGGTCTTCTTTTCCCTCTTCTGATGGTGTCTCATATTTCAGAGCGGAGGGAACTGTGCGCGCACCCGTACCTTGAGCTGTACGACAACGCCAGCAGTCGTATCCTATTCATGGGCCCACTGGAGCTGCAGGACAGCTTCTATGTGCCTGATATCAGTGAGGAGAACGTCGTATCTTCACCAGAGGAAGATGGCTATGGTTCTTCTGACGAGGATGAAGCGTATGGCGAGAAGGATGATATTCCTGATGAGGAGGAGTCTGGCGCTGAGGCTCCCAGCGTTGCTGGCGGATCTTCTGTTGAAGGCAAGGAAGGCAGCGCTCAGTGGGAACAGTCGGCGTCGTTATTGGCTGAGGGTGAGTGTCTCTTTGCAGGTGGGACCTTGGTCCTCAAACACTTTCTAGAGCAAGTTGTTACCTAAACAGAACAGTCCGAGAATGTAAAAATTGGGCTAGTGTACCCAGCGCCCAAAGTTTAAGTGGCATACCTTTGTTTTGAGTGTCTGCCCTCCTGCAGAGCTACCTACTTGCGCGACTCTAAGTAAATAAGCTGTCTCTTAGAGCAAATTAATGAAATTATATGCCCGCAGTGAGGCTCTACTGTGCTATCATTATCGTACGTTTTACATTCCCAATGACTGGTTCTCCTGAGGTAAGAACAGCTACACTGTACAGCCGATATAACTGCTTCTTCCTATCACCTTGGCCTGTTCTCAGCTTTATGGAGCTACATTCCGTATCAGTTCGTGAAATTATTCAGTCTTTGCTCATGTCCATTGTGTGGGGAAGACGCTGATTTTCTGAAAACGAGCGTCGTGTCCATCCAATAGAGAAAACTTGCTCTTCAGAGTACCAAGTCAGGTCTAGTGTGTGGGAAATGATTGGTTTTCAGCGAATCAAAGTCGAGGCTAATAGAATGAACGTCAGGCTCGTTATGTGAGAAGAAAAATGCTTTGTTGAATTTGTTTTCAGAGATCAGCGTGAGGTCCATTGCGGTATGTGAGGAATGAGTTATTGGAAAACGAACGTCAAATCCATTATAGCTATATGTGGAGCGTGTTTGATTTTCAGAGAATGAAAGTGAGTTTCATGTTGGGAGGAATGTTTTTTTTTTTCCAGAGGACTTAAACAAATTCAGTTTTTTCCTCAACTTAGCACTTGGGTGTTATCAAAAATGGTAAGGCAAAAGAAGGTTACCGTGGGGCGTTTGCTATCTAATGCCTCGACGCTCTTTACTGTCTCTACAGTAAGCAAATCAAGTAAATACATCTATGGCTGTTTCATTGTCTAGTTGGTTACAGCTTCAAGTTTCTCCCTCGGTGTAGTGGCAAATTTTGTGTTGGCTGTTAGTTCAGTACAGATTGTCGATGACTCACAATTTACAATCTGTGCTAGTTATTGTCTATCGCAGTGATTCTTAACCTTGGGGGGCGTGAGCGGATTGTAAGGGGGGCGCGAGCCTCCACAGTAGAGCCTGATTTACAGTTATTACCTCCGCCAGAGAGGATATGTTTTGTCGCGTTTTTCTGTTTGTTAGTCACCAAGATAACTCAAAAAGTTATGAATGGATCTTTACGAAACTTACAGGGATTGTTAGGCAAGTTAACAGTAACAGAGATTAAATTTTGGTAAAAATCCGTCTATCAGTTTAGTTTGTCTGCCTATTTTTTCTTTGTGCCATAACTCAAAAGTAAATGACCAAATTTTTGTGATTATCTGTTTGTTCGTTTGTCGCCATTTGATTTTTTTTTTCATGTCCGCACAATAACTCGAAAAGTTCCGAATGATCTTTATTAAATTTACAGGAGGTGTTATTAATTTTTAAAAACATGATTAAATTTTGGTGCAGATTGGTTGATCCGTTTGACTCGTATTTGTAATAATGTTCGTCTGCCGCATAGGTAAAAAATGATGAACGGATCTTCAAGAGAATTGCAGAAACTGTTAATACAATGGCCGCAAAAACAAAGTTATTACATAATTCACCGACATTATCATTTCCCGCCATATGAAAGGAGACAGGAGGGTGGTACGGCATGTATTGCTCCACCCCTGCGCCACAAACAAATACCTGCTTCACAGTCAATCTGTGATCCAACAGAGCTCGAGCAGAGCACGCGTACGTTGCGCTGGTCCACGGGCCTCTACTTTCCTACCTTTTCACTTATTTTTGGCGCCACACAAAAACCACCACGACATTACAATGGGTCGGAAGAAGCTTAGCGTTGAAGAAAAGGCTCGGGCCTTTACAGTAATCGAGCAAGGAGTGCCAATGTAGCTGCCGAACTGTCAACCGAGTGTCCCTCTTAAGATTTAAAAATCAGTGGCCGCACTCCGTGCCGGGACCATATCGCCATGCAAAGTGGCGCTAGCCATTGTTGCAAATAATCTCTTGACACTTTGAAATGCAAAAAATGATCAAAAACCTGATCTAACAGGGACAATAGAGATGTTAGTGTTTGAAGTTTATTACCCACATTTGGACTATAAATTATATCATTAGACAGCACATAATCATCAATACTTGAAAAAATAATTGACAATAACTGTATAGCATATTATCTCTAGACGCAGTTTAGATCAACTACCGAATTGCAGTTCCTTCTTGGGCTTGGTTTAACCTTGTACTCCACACTATTCACGTTTGGTGAGTATTTTCTGATAACTGAACTTGATTTGCTACGACACGTCTGTGTATCTGGAACGTCTTTATTATGCGTCTCAGCTTGTCTGTAAGTCCTGTACCGTCGCTTTTTCTTTTTTAGCACCAACCCTATCGTGACCAGGGAGGCCAAAACTAATATACCGTATTGTTAACTTCTATGAATTTGTGCTACCCCTTTTTTGTATTATGCTTTTCACTAAGGATTCATCAGTGTCTCACTACTTGTGGCAAATGACCAGACTTGTTATTTCCAGTGAAGGCGATGAGTCAGAAAAGAGGGCAGAGAGGCTTATAGCTCCAATTATTTAATATAAATAAAAACATTCATTTGCTTGTATTCCTCAAAACAATACAGCTGAGGAACTTGTGGTACCTTAAGCTTCCATGGAGACCTTTTTATAGAGTGAATTGTAGTAGTTCAAACCAGAATTGCAGCGGCCTTAAAGGGATATATTCTGGTGGGCCCTATCCCGTTGCAATATATAGGGGCTCAGGCACGCAAGCTCTTTCCTGATTTAGTTGTGCTGACTCGGCAGTTATGGCGTGCAGTTCGCCGTGGTTGAACTTGCCTTTCTCAGAGATGAGAAGGAGGGGGGGGGGGGTTGCGGGTCATTTGAATCTTCCGTCAGATTGGCGCACGCAATAGGTGACCCGTGGCCGACTGCTGACACACTCCTCTGG
Organism: Parhyale hawaiensis; assembly: GCA_001587735.2. Taxonomy (NCBI): domain Eukaryota; kingdom Metazoa; phylum Arthropoda; class Malacostraca; order Amphipoda; family Hyalidae; genus Parhyale; species Parhyale hawaiensis. The sequence goes on from LQNS02276498.1 coordinate 21,861,634, forward strand.
AGCCAGTGGGCCTATATCCGCGGCACAAACCAGTGAGTGTGAGTTTCCCAGTTGAAAGTGCGGTCAAAGTTGACTCCTCTGCCTTACTTTCGTGATCCCAAAGGCTGTCCCAAGTCCCTTTTCCACAGGGGATGTTGCAGCAGGCCGCAGCTCCTCTTGACGCGGTTAGTTTGTATGGTTAGGTAGATTGTCTCTACTTCTCCACGAGGTGGGCCACCGATTGGTGGTATGCACCTGCTTCCAGGTGCTGGGCCACTGAAAAGAACCTCCTCACCAGTGTTTCTTCTGCTGTCTCCTCTTTTCGTCTTTCATCTTTTGATCCTTGGGGCCTGATTTCCCCACCAAAAGTAACGCTTTGAGCCAACTTATGTCATAGGTACTACATATACCGCAGAGAATTGCCGATGTCGAGATAGGATATCCATACTCGAGCCTCCTGGCCTACTAGCATCACTGTGCAGACCGCTCTATGGCGGATGCGGTGGCTAAACTAATAATGTAATAGCCATAGTAATGGTAATAATAATAGCAATAATGATAATACCGTATGTATTTAAAGTCTGTAGCGTGACTGACGTGCGAGCCTTACATCCTTGCATCAAGTTGTGCTTGCCACTGTTGCCAGTATATAGTGTGGCCCCCGCGTCAGTCGCATGCATTTGCATACTATCCATGCATAGATAATAGTAAAAATGCATGCTATAACCTAGCATAGCTTTCAAGTAATATAGTTGTAACTCCTTCGCTACGGGGTGACGGATATAGCCACAACCAGTGAGAGGGATTCGCTAAAACCCCATAGCTATGGGGTTAAGCCTCGTCTCCAAGGCGAAGAGTTGAAGCTGTTGATTTACTCACCTTACGTGAATGTGTGCATGCTGCAGTAATTGTTCTTTTGTTGTCCCAGTCACGTGCCGTGTACGTTCCTGTATCTGTTACTTGTTTCCTTACCTCAGGCGTATGTCTTATCTGAAAAGTTTTTTCATGCCTTATTTCAGTCATTATTTGGTGAGAACATAGTCTTCTGTTTTTCCTTGCATTCTTTGGCAAATACACATGCGTGTTGCACTATTTCCGTTCCGCTTGTGTCCGGGAGCGAAGCTGACTGTCTCAATGTACCAATTAATGAAGACTTGCGTAATTCATAAACGTTCGCAAACCATGCTATTTCTTCTAAAAAAAACTGACCTTTCTGTGGTACTTAATAGGTATTAAGTAGATAATTCACGAGGAGGTCTTTGGATTTGAACCGGAGAGCATTTATGATACTAATGTTGTCCCAAAGAGACCTGCTCTCACGGGCCTGGACGGGAGTGCGAGCCAGCTTTGGAACAACGCTTGTCTTGTGTATGTGCGTTTAGGTACATGTCTATGTATAGGTGTACTTTTTTCTGTGTTATGTTATTTTGAGTTTTTTTTACGCTATATTTTGCTTATTGTTTAATTTGTCCGCCTGTGTAATTCTTGTGCTTTTAGTTTTTATATTTATTTTATGCATGTGTTTGTTTCTAACGCAAGGAGTCCCGCCTGTTGCTGAAGCTCCGGTTAGTCGTGAAGGTACTGCACTCCAACAAGGTGAGTTTATGTACTCGAATTATTTATTTCGTTTGCTAGGTCATAGTTTACATTCTTTTCGTTGATGATGTTTTTCCTCCTCTTACTTTGCGCAGTGTCCCCGCGAAGGTCTGCAATTGACTTCAGCTAGTTAACCCTTTTGTACCCATTCTATACATGCTTGGATGTGGCAACTAATGCTATTCCAACGATGATTTTCTGCTGAGGAAAGAGGCAGCAAAGAACTAGCAATGGTAGACATTCTGCGTTCAGCTTTTTTTGGTAGTGATTTTTCTTTAAAAGATGAAGTAATTTGTAACCCAAGGAGGTTTAGTAGAAGCAAGATAGCACTGCTTGGGTTAAATGTACTACTGGAGTGCACACGTTCACTAATTCCTAACGGAGCATAAGTGGCTTTTTGCCTGGTATTGGGGCTTGTAGCAGGAGGGGAGGAGGTGTAAGGCATCAGGCTCATGCTTTACTTCAACTTTCTTACCTGTACACTCTATCCACATCTACTAAATTATAGATCTTCAATTTTTCAGAAAAGGCGGTTAATATAGCACTCAGTATCTTATTGACAACCCCCCCGAAGTTTCCGTCTCGTCTTGAACATTAATTTTTTTCCGAAAAGTTTCTAGCAGATTTGCGAGCTAGCTTGTGGTGATGTGGTGCAGCTATTACTGCATCATTGTTGCTGTCCTTCAGAGAAGGACTCAACATGGCTTCCGAAATGAAAGAAGTTGCTTAACAAACCTGCTGGACTGTTTCTCAAAAGTTATAGATCTTAAAGATGAAGAAAAGAGTACCTTGTGTATCTAGACTTGCAAAAGGTTTTTGATAAAGTCCCCCATCACCGGCTAATGAAAGAATTGGAAGCCCATGGCATCCAGAGTGACTATTTACGATGGATCAAGGCATGGCTTACGGGTCGGCAGCAGCGAGTGTAGCTTGAACAAGAGTCGAGCGCCTGGACACAGGTATCGTCAGGGGTTCCACATGGTAGCGTGCTTGGCCCATTTCTGTTCTCAATTTACATCAATGATCTCGATCTCAACATCCATAGTAAAATCAGTAAATTTGAGGATGATACTAAACTATGTCATCCTGCCTCGAAAAGAGCCGAGCTCCTATAAGACATTGACCGCCTCATGGAATGGAGCGCATCATGGCAGCTGAGCTTTAATGTCGACAAATGCTCAGTAATGGACGTAGGGCTGGTGAACCCTTCCATCCCATTGAAGATGATTGGGACGGAATTGGCTACTGTCAGCCAACAACGTGACTTGGGAATCACTATTACAAACAAACTACAACACAGCCAGCAAGTTGACTAGAGTGTAAAAGTGGCAAGCAGAGTACTGGGATTCATCACCAGAAACTTTGAATACAAGTACAAAGACATCATCGTTCCCTTGCACAAGGCATTAGTGAGGCCACACTTAGAATTTGCTGTTCAATTCTGGTCGCCATATCTCTGTAAAGATATCGATAACATGGAAAGAGTCCAACGCAGAGCAACGAAACTGATACCTCAGCTGAGAAACAAATCGTATGAACGTCGCCTAAAAGAACTGGGTCTGATCTCTCTCGAGCAAAGACGACTCAGGGGGCTACTAATAGAAACATTCAAGTACTTGAATGCTTCAACGACGTACCTTACTTTCGAAACAACTGTCAAAAACTGAAGCATAAAGCTCGAAGAACAACTTTAAGTCAGCAGTTCTTTCCCTATTTCATAGTCAGCATTTGAAATAGACTCCCTTCCGACGTTGTTGGTGCGGAGTCTGTCAACTCGTTTAAAAATCTTCTTGACATACATTGGGGGAGGCATCCTCCACAGCTAAGAACTCCTCCTCCACGAGTCTCAAGCACTTAATAGCCAAAGCTTCCCAGGCTATCTTAAGCCGACTTCTTCTCACTTCCGCTCCATACATATTTTTAAGCTCCGCATATCAGCGGCTATCGATCATGCCTGCGTGCATTCTTGATCATCCCTTTGGCTGTGATTCTTCTCCGCCTTCTTTTTTCTTTCGTCTTCTATTTTTTCTCATTGTTTCCTCAGTCCTCTCTATCCTAGTAACATAATGGCATTAGCTCATAGAGGGCTGGGGCGTAAGTTCCGGTGTCTCTTTCGGAATGGGGCTGTTGGTTCGTCTACTGCCGCCTATCTAATCTAAGTAACTGAAAAATTACTTTGTATAGGGCCATGAAACATCATGGGGAAATGAGAGTGAAAGTTTAAAATGAGGTGGTAACTTGTTCAGGAGAGTATCTTGGATGCAGTTTGGTGTTTGGCTTCTATTTTTTAGCCCAACAAACGTTTTCTGAAGCCGTCGTAGCGTTTCTTTAGTAGGTACTTGAATATTCTACTGCGCTTGTAGCATTTCCTCCAATGCCTTTGCATGTTGCGTTTGCGCCATTTTCTGTAGTATTCCTTACTTTTCTTGTCATCTTCCTTGCATTCTCCGCGGCTTTTGCGACGTTCCCTTCAATCAGTTCTCTGTAAGGTTTTCTGTACGCACCACAGGGTCTGCTGAAGAGAGCGACACCAACACCGGCTCTTCTTTCGAAGAGATCGACCCCAGCGAGACCGCTGCCGTGCCTGTAGAAGAGCCTGCTGCTCCTCAGCCTGCCACGGACACCCCAGTCTCCCCTCAGGGTACCGACGATGCTCAGAAGAAAGAGTAACACCGTTGCCTCAATTATCTACTTACCAACTCGTCGCTGGTGTGTGACATGCGAATTAGCTTAGTCCGTCAAATGGAGTGAAGATGAACCCGGGGTGAAACTGAACAAAATTACCGTACTCCCGTTCTCGTAATAAAATTAGCTGAGTGGGGGTCTTCTCCTGGTTTAACTGCTGCTGCCACCTTAGCTGATGGTTCTTCACTTTTCTAGATGAACGTAGAAGTTGGACCAGCTGTGGATGAGCTATTGTTGCTTTTTCCAGTGAGTGTGTAACTTTATTTCACTGTTGAAGAGTGCCACTATACCAGCCGACGCGTTGGAAGACTGCAGGTAGCTTTGTTCTTCTTCACCCTCGTGTTCAGCTACTCCTCATTTTAGGAGACACCTCTTGTACTGGAATCTTTAAGGAACTTTTTCTTTATTGGATTCTTTTTTTACAGAAAACTGCTATTATCTTAGATTCTATCTGACGTCAGTAATGTCTTGTAAAGCGCATTTTTTAATATTGTGGCTGGATAGCAGAAGCGAGATGATCCTGTTGGTGTTGTGTGCCTCGCCTCTCTATAGTAGACAACAGCGAAGTTATCAGTTCATCATTATAGAGCCAACAATATTTTTAGAAAGTTGGAGTATCATTCAACTGGAAGACTTCTTCCATATTCAGAAGCAGTGTGCCAGTAGCCTGTCGCATGCCTCGCTTGGTGTCTGGACCTGGTTGCAAACTGGCTGATTACTCATCCACAGGAATTTTCCGAATCACCCTGATCTTGCTTTTATGCCGTTAGCGCAAGTTTAACATTTCTTGTTTCACATGAAATAAGTTACTTTAGAAAAACTGCATCGAGCCGCTACTTCACAACACTCGTATATTGATCTGGTCCGCTTCTTGTGTCATTCTCATTATAATGAGTTCCAACTTCATTGCATTATAAATAGCTGTAATTTTTCGCAATTCAGCTGCAAAATTATCTGCGGAACTTTTGCAGAAGTGATTTCCTCATTCCCAATACAACAGAAGTTTCGTGGGGAGCCTAGCTATGATACATGGTCTATTTGGCCTACAAATTGACCTCGTTAGTTTCCCAGGCAGATCTTGACGCCAATCGAAGCTTTGCTGCGACAGCTGAAGTTGTTGGATTTGGTCAGTATCGTTGGAGAGCTGCAGTTTTGGATCGTTCTTGCAGTATCTTAAGTGGGACTGCTGTACTTTTTCTCTATGGTTGTATCAACTAATTGTTAAGCGTGTTCTCGTTCTTGAAACGTCAAGTGTTCTATGTATGTAGTTGGGATGCCAAGGATTGCCATGAATGCATCGTAAGTTGCCTTTCTATTTTTCGATGAGAGTTCCGTTTCAGCATACACGCAGGAATGTTCCAATTAATGTAACTAGTGAAATACCCATTTCCTTCTGTTATCTTCACATTGATGGACAAACGATGGGTGCCGGCGAAGACACAGAGATTGCTCTAGGTTGTTGAATGCAATACCTCCTTCAGTTTCTTACACTGTGCACCGGTGCTGCCAGTCGGCCGTGTTTTGACCAGCAGACGTGGGCCTCCGCTGACACCAAATATTATTGCAACTGAAGCAATTTGGTTTCACTACGCCTTGTGTCACTTTGCTCGTCCTTTCTTCAGTGCTTGTTCTTCCTCCTCATTCCCGAGGCACTGAACCCATACGCTTTAGTCCTCTGTGGGAATGCCCTCGTGCATGGGTTCCACGTTTCCACTGACGGTCTCTTTCATTCCCAAAGTACTGTACCCGTGCACTTTGATCCAGTTCTGCGGCACCCTCGTGCTTGGGTTCCACATTGCTCTCGATGTAGGTACTACTATGTGCCCTTCTCGCTTCTATTGAAGTACTGCGTTATGTTCAGGAAAGCATTATTGCTTGTAGTCTCTGTCATGGCGAGTCACTTGCTAGACTTCTTAGTTTTACTGCCTTGCCTCTTTTAGTTCCGAAACGAGGCGGAATAATCTCGTCCTAATCTCCATCTGCATCTTTACTCTTGTGACGGCCACAAGTGCCAGCTCGGGGATGCTGGGTTGCTGCTGTTGCTCCTATCAACTAATAAAACTCCGGTGTCTAATATTTTACTCGTACTGATCTTTCTTCAATCTGTTCTTTCTCTTCTTTCCCGACTTGCTGTTCCCATGCGCGTTGATCCTGTGTGGGAACACCCTCGTGCATGGATTCCTCGTGTCTATCGTCACACTATGTGTCCCTTGCTTTTTCCTCTGTTAGATCGCCGTTGCTGTGGAGACGGAGACTTAAACTACTCAATATAATAACAATAAGTGTCTAATATTTGCCAACATTAACACAAAACGCCAATATCTGGTGTTTGCCTTTTCTTAATCTACTCGCTTTACATGATTGTCATCTCATCTGAATCATCATTTCTTATTTTAGAAGATTCTCAACGAAGCCTTGTTCTTTTAAGGTTTAGAATAATGTCTTATTTTTTCTGTAGTTTTAGAAGTGCATTTTTAATCTCGCTAATTTCGAGCCTTTTCGTAGGTTTACCAAAGCAACGGAGAGTATAAGCAGGAATTTCCTGTCTTTATTTTCTTATTTTTTCTCTGGAATTCATTCAACAGAGACAAATAAACGGGAATTTTGTCGCCACATTCAGTTGTTTTCTGTACATGAAGAGGTCAGATGCTGCGGGTATAGGCCCACTGGCCCCAGATAAGTAAGTGTAGTTGCAGTCGACTACGGGTCACCAACAACTATGGCGCCAAATGGACGGAAGGAACAAATCACCCGAAAAAACGGAAATACAATTTTTGTTGCCGCTACTGGTTACTTTGTATCCATGAAGAGGTACACATATTGAATTGAATAACGAAAATGAGAAAGCGCAATATTTGCCACCGCAACTCATTCTTGTACTGTACAAGTTGCTCCATCCCAGTGCCACAGTCTCGCCCTCGTGTTATGAGAATGGGCGACTTTGTTATTCACGTATCATGGTTGTCATTCCCTAAGTAGTTATGAATAAATGAAAAATGAAAGTTCAGTTTGCTGCTGCACACTCACGGTAAACATAAAAACCTGTAGAAAATCACTGAATAGAAACAAAAAGCTTTGTTACAGTTACCATTCACTGAAAAATTAAAAAGGTAATTCGTCTGTGCAAGCACAGTTTTTCAGTGTTTATTGCATTGAAGATTTAAAATCAACGTCTCATTCGCCACTACAAGGGATTTGCTCGTCTTTCCTTTCATTGAAAAAAAATCTACCTGTACTAACTATGTATTAGACTTCCTTTACCGCCCTACCATAACCAACAACAAATATTACCAGTATCTTACCCAGGTAATAATAGTAAGTCGGACCTATTGGTCTTGTCAGAAATAGCTGGAAAGTTTAAAAAAAAAAATTATAACTTTGAAAGAGTGACATTATTAATTAATACTTTACTACGATGGAAGTTATAAGTATTGACTTCGATTTAGAAGCGAAATTGCCATTACTTACTTTTCATGAAGACTACCGTACCTGCTGCTGCCCTTCAGATAGTGTCGCACTATCCCCCGTAAAGTATTCATATGGTTGTATTTTCGTAAATGTAAGGTATTCAAAATTTACTATATTTAACCCTCATTAAAGAAGTGTAAACATTTGTTATTAATTTATAAGCATTGACAAGTATGGAATTGAAAGGATCCCT
>LQNS02276498.1:21880867-21895031 GCA_001587735.2 Parhyale hawaiensis
CTCTCGCTGCGCCCGCAACTCGAGTAACTTTTTCTCAATATACGGCGGTACTTTGCCGAAGTTCTGCACAGTTTGGAAACTTTTGTGTGGAAATTACGACGCAGAGCAAGCGTGCATACGCAACCGATATCAGAAACACTGCTGACTGTAGGAGAAATAGGTATGTAGTGATATTCTAATCGTATGGGCTAGATGTTCCCCACTGTTAAGGTATGGATAGTTGTACGATGTGTGGATGATGCTTCCACAATTGTGACAGAAAAAACCGTTGCCGTCATGTACAGATATAACTGTCGTGTAATATGTTTGACAAAATTTTTATATATGCTATAAAATCAATCAGTTTCTTACTATATTATCACAACTATCCTTATAGAACAACACAGTACTTCCCTAACAGCGCAGCTCTTTTCCTGCATGTACACAGTAGGCCTACATATAGTTTAGAGTTGGCTCAAGACATGATGGAGTAAATAGAGAGGTCTGGTAAACAGGTGATCCTGAAACTCTTGTTTAACTTACTTGGATCCTATTAGACAGCGGGCAGTAGATGGACCAGCAGGCCCATTCTCAGAGAGAAGCCGAGACTTAGGCTCTGACCCTCTATGAGCTATTGCCGTAGTGTAATAGTCTTCTGTGAATGTCATAACCTTACTTTATTTCCAACAATTTTTCGGTGCATAATTTTATAAATATGAACTAGAAAATGGCAGCGCATGAGTTTTTGTAGTATTTAATCCACTAACAATCACTGGCACCATACAAGTTCACATGATCACTCAGGGAACGTTCGATTCGGTCATTAAAGTCGATCTAAGCAAAGTCCACTTGATTTAACTTGTTCAGACATGAAGATATGAACTATTACTTCGTCTCTTTGAATCGCGTAGTAGGTGGCAGAAGCAGCTGGATCACGTTGAGCCTACTGCAATGTCCATTTCACTGAGTAAGACTAAGTTGACTCAAGTCTCACAGCCAACCGATTACGAGTCAACGACAGAAACTTGAATCAAGAAGTCGAATTTACGGCAACGGCCTGAATGCCTGAATGCAATCAAGCCTGAATGCTTAATTTTGCAGCGCCATAGAACGTGCCGTTCGTAAGTAGACTCTTCCATGGTAGGAGAGCTCTTGTATGGTTAGGACAGCACACTGGGTGATCATGTAAGTTACAGTAGTATATACGTGACCCGATGATAGTAGATAATCGCATGTGAACTACCACCCTGCATGAATTTTGGTGGGTCATCTATTAATTTTGTATTTTTTTTTTCCTGTATGAGCTGCCTTACGGGTTATTTTGTAGAAAATTTCCCTAATAACAAAATTCAGCTAGGATATCATATACATTTATGTACCATGCAGCATAAAATCGATGATATCTTAAAACAAAGCTACAGTAATGGTACTTCCCCCATCATGTCGGTAGGGTGACATCGTTGACGTGTGAAAATTGTTAATATAACCTTAGTTCCAACCTTTGTTGTATTGGCAATGAATACTGTAAAATAGAAGTTTTCTGTTGTGGGTACTTCCTTTGTTGTCTCTGTTTTTTCTCTTAGAGATGACCCATAGTTATTACAACTGATTCCTCTGTTACAACTTAGAGGTTTGGTACTCGACTTCTTTCGTTCAGAAGTGGTACCGATATCCTTCATCAAGGATATAGTGCGAACAACATTAACCCTCTGTTTTCACTTAGGGGTTTTGATAATACTTGAACGAGGTAAAGACCGTCTCGTCCCGAATAGAGTTTGAAGCACTCTTCCAAGTCCTTACACTGCTATTATTTACTAGCCTTCTAGTGGACAGCTATACAAGCACCTGTATAGTTTAGCAACTCAGTTTAAAAATATGTGCGGAATCTTATTTTATTCTCACGATACTTGACCTTAACTGTTGGCTGTTGCATAGGTTCGCATCTGGACACAAACGACATTTGGAGGGCTACAATGAAATATAGTGCCCTATTGTTATTCACCGCAATTGAATGCTCGTTGTCGTCGTTTCTTACTATCTTTTCTTTCTTTTTTAGTGCAAAGTAACTAGTACTCTCCCTTGCCTCATTTGTATTTAGCGTGCGACGGCTTTTATAGATAGATAACTGCACGGTGCATCGCAGTGCACAGTTCTTACTTTGTTTATCGTAGTTATCGTAGGGTTACAAAAATTCAACATAGGCAGATTAAGTTGTGGAATCTGTCTTATTTGTATTGACATTTCACTTACACTGATATATCTTCGTTCACTTCAAGTGAATGCGTCTCACTACTAGATAACTTGTCTGGATTTCAAGGTTAAACGAGACGAGGCTATACCGTATTGCATAAGCGTGTTCTTTTAGTGCGGCACCGTCCACTCTGTTTATTTGTATTTCGGCACCGACCTTACAAATACCAATAACTCATATTTACCTTTTGAAGGCAATACTTGGGGTAAAGACCAGCCTCTGCAATGTTTTGGAGATCTCCTCTGCAGTTTATGGCCCTCATCTGTGTGGGTCCAGGCGGCCTTAGAGAGTCCACCACCTGACGGTTAGTGTCAATGTGGTCGATATCCTGGCTGTGGGATACATTAATAAGTAACAAGCGTATTAATATTACAGTGATAATTAACGAGGATTATGTGTGTAAATATCGTTCAATTTACTTCTGATGATCAGCTAAGTTACAGGCTCGTTCACGAAAGAAGCTGCGGACTACGTATAGACGTCCTGAAACTGAACAAAATAAAATCAGGTTCTTTGCTGTCCCTGGAAGTCATTTGTGGTGGAAAGAGCTATGCGCCTCACCCAAAGCTTACACCTTCAAACACAGCTTTCTCCAACACTGTGTTTCCTGAATCACATGTGACAAGATTCTGTTCGAAGACTGTTACTTTAAGAACTTGTACCGTAATAACTAGGGTTGTGACTTTGCAAAATATGCATGCATGTTGTGTCCAATTGTATGACTGAATTTTGATTTTGATAGTGCATACTTGTGAAGTCTATGCAGAGGCATCATATGTTATGCAAGAAATTAAAATTCAGTCTTATAGTTGGGCAGAATATGCGTGCATATTTTGCAAAGTCACAACCCTAGTAATAACTGTTTAGCTGATATAATCATGATAGCACATCTACGTGCTGTGTTATCTGATTTTTTCTCCATCTCTCCATCTGTCATTCGCAGATTCGTCACTGACCTCTTATCAGAAAAGTGAATTCTTAGGTTCTGTGTCACATTTTATAATTGCTAGAATTCTATAGCCTATACTATACTCGGTGACCAGTGTATTTCCCCTTTCTTGCAACGGTATCTCCAATTACGATCGTAAGCATTCAGTTATTAACAACAGAGTCAAAACTATTCTCTGGAAACTCTGACAGCAGGTGCAATTTTGTTGTAGTTTTTTGCAAGCCTATTAAAGTTAGTGCTGTACCTTACATACATGAGCTCTTGTCGTAAGGAGTAAGAAGTATTTTGTGTGCGAGTAAGTTTTTTTTTTCTTTTTCAAGAGCTGTTTATCATTCAATAAGGTAAGCGTACCTGTATGGTCGCGGCAGAGACGATTTAGCGCGAGGTATGGGCGGCCGTCGTTGGCAGTACCGACCTCTGGCTTCTGTGGTGTACGTAAAAGTTAGGCGGGCAATGTATAATATCATAGACCACACCATACATTACCTGGACACTGAAATCGGTCCTCTCGATCCCAATTGGGCCTGGAGGCCGATTTACGTAAGTGTTACTTAAAATGAGTTCTAATAGTCACAGAGACCTCAAACAAAGATTAATTTCTTCGTCGTGCCATAAGGAATGCGTTGCAGAGCAGGGAATCTAAATTCACAATCATATATTGTCAATAGGCGATATATATCGTACCTTCGGTACCATGAATAATTAAATATTCATCATAATTTCTAGGACAATCAAAATTCTATAAAAAATTGGCTCATATATAACAGATACTATTCGTACTGTACTATCACATTCATTTGAGTTTCTTACAATGACGGATATGAAGCAATAACCTCAGAAACTGATGTATGAAGAGCTTTCGGTAGACCTCATCCCAATAGCAGCAACAAAATTGAGGTTAAGAAAGCTCCGTAATGTTGAAAAAAAATGAATTAAAACCATAGTAATACTACATTGGTAGCAATAAACTAAAAATACATATTGATCTATGAGATAAAGATACCAAGACAACCGATCAACTAGAACGCCTCGTGGCGTAAGACCATCACCCGCATTGGGAGCAAATTCAACGAAGTCATTTTTGATGGCCAGCTAATCATAGTTTTTCATATGGCTGCTTTGTCCAACAAGGTTAGGGCAGAGTCTCCCCTTGAGACCTCTCCATAATGACATTGGAAAAAATAGAACGCCTCGCGACGTAAGACCAGCTGCCGCGGTGGAGGTAAATTCACCCAGGTGGAGAAAATTCAATGCCGTCATTTTTTATGGCAGCTAGGCTTAGTTTTCTGGCATGAGTCACATCTCGGTCAACCCACCAAACTCCCTACAAAAAATTATGAAGATTGCTCAACTTCTTCGACCACTTACAGGGTGGACAGACAAAGAGACAAATATATATATGCACCAATATACATATACTTAAATTTTTAACGAAAACATTATCACCTCTCTAACTTCGTTCGCGGGTGATAATCACCTCTCTCACTTCATTCGCGGGTGATAATGATATTAAAACAGCAATTTAGGGCTGATACAATCCTTCATTACTTGAACCATTTAGAGCTGCAGATCATGATTGTCAATATTATTTCACATAACTACCTATCTATGTTACACCATTTCATGGTTGCCTACGTTAAATCACTTCATGGTTTCCTATGTCGTATCACTTTTTGGTTGCCGGAGGTAAATCACTTCATGGGTGTTCACGTATATCACTTCATGGGGGCCTACGTNAGATCATGATTGTCAATATCATTTCACATAACTACCTATCTATGTTACACCATTTCATGGTTGCCTACGTTAAATCACTTCATGGTTTCCTATGTCGTATCACTTTTTGGTTGCCGGAGGTAAATCACTTCATGGGTGTTCACGTTATATCACTTCATGGGGGCCTACGTTACATCACTTCATGATTGCTAACATTATATCATTTCATGGATGACTAGGTTTTATCACTTCATGGTTGCCTAAGCTAAATCACATCTCAGTCAACCCACCTGACTACCTACAAAAATATTATTATTATTATTATTACTTATATGGCTCAACTCCTTCTACCTCGTATTAGGTGGAGAAATAGCAAAATTCATCACCTTAATGTTTAAAGCCATCTAATTATAGGTTTTGGCATTGGTCACGTCTAGGTCAACCCACAAAACTCCCTGTAAAAATTATTAACGTTGCTTTATCTCCTTCTACTATTTTTCCAGTTGTCGCTAATCGCGTTTAGCAAATAATTTTGTTAACAACTTCATCAGATGTTTACTTGGCATTTCATTACAAATCGAGCATGCCACAAATTTTACAAGATCAGTTCTGTAACATGAGACTGTGTATTTTATTAAATATTGGAAATAATTTTACTCTACTGCAAATATTAAAGAATATCAAACAGTTGCTCTACGTAATGACACTTCAAGCTTTAATATGTTTGTGAACTTGTTGCGTTTAGAAGTTTCAGAAGTATGTACAGCACAGGAAGCAAAGAGCGTAACGAGAGGACTCACGAGAAATTAGCACTAAAAAGTGACGTCATCATCGACGAATTTATGGCTGAGCAGCCTAGGAGTATTTAACTAATTTATTTAGAAAAATCGTCCTAATTTGTGAAATTCATCTCTATGGTATAAATAAATTAAGAGAATATATACTAGTTTAGCAATTATCTATAGAAAATTGCAGTGCATGCTGGTGGAAACTTTCACGGCACTAGCGCCGAATTTGGTTCCTTTCGGCGACCTGATTTAACTTCTTTTTCTTGATTGAAACCTTGTTTACACTTCATATTCAGTTCACAGTGCTCTTCACGAACATATTTATTCCATACCAACAAATATAAGAACCATTTTAGCCAATTCTGTACGTGAGAGAAACCATAGTTACACTTGCTTATTGCTCGAACTTTCTGTACTTGGCGACAACATTTTACGATATTTTGCAGCTCAAGTAGCTGGCCAGTCATGAATGGGAAATTGAATGAAATAAATCGAAAAAATACAGTGATATGGTCAAGAAAACAACATACGAAGGCCTGAGGTCCCACACTCAAATACTTAGACTCGTCGATGTGATGTAAATTTGCAACGTGCGGTCACGGCTAAGTGTTATTTCAGTCCTATTGAGTCCTCCCGTTGCATTCATTGCTTCCTGGTACAGCCTGAGTACAGGTTTGCCAGTCATTACTGAATGTAAAACAACTAAGTTGAATAGCCTAAACAAAGTATGAAAAAGTAATATGAGAAATATAAAAAAATGCGTTTGCGGTACCGTGTAGTCAGGCCCAATTGCGGGACCGAAATTCGCCTTATAGGGGCCAGTGTCTCGTCAATGTAGGATGTGGTCTATGATAATATACCTATATGTGAAGATATACTATGACTTCTGTAAAAGTAGATAAAAATCTGATAACGGGCGTTAATGTTTCTCAAAGTAGACGGTAACTCTGTATGTAAGCGGACACTAATAAGTGTGATAGTAGACAATGTTTACTCTTTACTTATAATAGAGGATTTTCTGTTCATGCAAAAATTACCTCTACATTCACATACTATTGTCAACTTTTATCCATTGATGTTATTTAGCTTTAGATTTATTCTAGTTTACTTTCGCCTAGATTTTAAGCTATGCAAAAGTAGATAGTATAATCTATACAAAGGTAGATTACACCTACGAATGAATGTAGGCAATTATACGTGAAAGTAGGCAGTTATCTATGATAGAGTGGTAAATAATTATTATTATAAGTAGGCAATGTTTGTAGAAGTGGTCAAATATCTATATGCAGCACAAAATGTGTTACATGATTGCCAGTCATATTGTGGCTGATGCCACCTAAATTAATTCATTTTGACTAGACTGAAGAGTCGCAGAATATCTTTATGGAAAGTTCAGTCAGATTTTGAAGAAAAGATTTCGTAGTCAGTAAATTAAATGTTTCATTTAAATAGGTACTACACTTGATGAAAAGACTATTTCCATAACTGATGACTCTTTCACGAGCTGATAGTACAAACATTGCATGTTATCGGATATCATTTAAGGGGCATGTTCAGTGGCGTAGAATTTAAAATGATATTGAGTGCCACAATAACGTTGAATTAAGTTAAACTCATAAGCTTTAGCTTGTCTGGAACTTTAGACAAGTCCTTAGTTTTGCCTCTTTGGGTTGCGTTGCGTATCTTAGTCCCAATTCGATTACACTTGAGACAACCAAAACTTTCTTGTTAAGCAGGAATGAGTTTTTCGCCGTCTTTTGGGGAATCTATTTTGATATTAAAGACCAAAGTGATCGAAGTTGAGGAAAATAACTTCCTTGTTGGAAGCGCAGGATTAGTCAATGTTCGCAGGCATAGCTGATCTCGTTTTCGCCGTGCTAATCAAGGGCGTTTTTATTCTATGCGTACATTTAACCAGTTTCTCTGTGACTTTATCATATTTTACTGTGATTTCGTACGTATGTTTTACACTGATTCTTCACTTGCTGACCATTATTTGTTTCAAAACCTATTTATTATTTATCGAAAGCTCAGAAAATGTATTTTGATTGAACTGTTTTCCCAAGGTATAGTTATCCTTACTGACTTTACATTTTAAAATATCGTTTATAGACCCCACTAGTCGGAGCCAGGGTATGATTATTAGTTCGTGAATGCTTTTCTTCATTGATTTTTGGAATATTGCACCTTAGTTATTCAGCGTAATTTCGAATGATTTAGGGGAACCATAGTTGTTGATTCTTCTTTGTTATCGCTTACCTGCGGCCACGGCGCTCTTCACCCTCCGAACTCCCTCCGTCAGGTTCTCCCTCTCACGCCTCTGCAGGTAGTGGTGGGGCGGGCGGAGGGGCGTGTGGAGGGGCCCGAAGAGGGCTCTGGCTTTCAGGCCCTTCTCTGCATCCCGGGTCACCTGATGGTGGTAGTGGGACTGGTACCTGTGGGGTGAATGGAGATTGGGACCCACGAAATTGGCTTAGACGGGGATTGTGGGACACGGAAAATGAACGTCCCAAAGCTGTGGGACAAGAAAAAAACAAGAGCTCCCAAATTTCAGAATGAGAGAATATAAAATTTACAAAGCTTTGGAACAAGAGTAAATTGGGCTCAGATAGCACCAAGAAAGAAATTCCTGATTTTATTTCAAGCTTCAAACAAAGAACTTCTCTAAATTGAGTTTTTTGCATTAGCTTTGTAATTAATAGAGAATTAATAGTGTTGATAAAAATAAGACTTATTCATGGAAAAGAATACAATATGTAAAGACCTGTACGGGTTGTTTTTTGATGCATATCGACGAATGCTAACGGTAGAAATTTAGTTCAAATACCTGAGAGAATTCAAACATTGTTCATTAATTAGGTAGTGTGGGATACAGCTATTTCTTTGTAATTGCACATTTTATAGAGTGCAGGTGCGATACATTACTAAAAGAGATACTGAAATGCCTGAAAAAATTCCGTAGACTTTCATTAGTTATGCTAACGTCTACGGAGTTTAGAACAAATATTCAAGTAACAACTAGAATTGACGGATTTGTGAAACAGAAGTGCAATGACAGTCTTTAATTAGAAAAGTTTTAATCAGGAATGCATCCCATGTTTACCCTTTACTGGGGAAGTGACGATATATGGTTATTTCCATAGTGCCGTTACTGTACAAGCGCTTGGTAAAAGCTTAAGAATATCTTCATCAGGACCAAGTTGGGAAAGTTCAGTGTAATCTACCGGCATCGCTCATTTTCAGCGAAAACTAGAGCACTCTGACAGCGCATAGCTCCGCCAAGCAACGTTAACGAAATATTCAGATTGGTTCTGGAACTATGATTTCCTTTTTATCAGCCCCGAAATATGGTCATCTATGTTTATTGACAGTAACAGTAGTTTTTGTAATTTTCCTGAAGATCCGCTAATGACTTTTCGAATAATGTTGCTGACAAACATTAGTCAAACACACCAGTAGATCAGCCGATCATCACCAAAATTTGATCATCTACTTGTCATGATATACCAAACAAATCAAGCAAATTTCATAAAAATCTGTCCCTAACGTATTGAGATATTTTGCACAGAATCATAAATAAAAAATCAAACACAAAGACAAACATATAGAAGAACAAATAGATCATCACAAAAATTTAGTCATTTGCTCCCCGTAGCTTTTTAACAATTCGCACAATGTTCATGAAGATTTTGACTTATGTTACCAAGAAAAAACAGGTAGACAACTGCACAACCGGTTGAGCGGATCTTCATCTGTTCTTCATCTTCATCTGTTCCTCCTAAAATAACCTACTAAACAATACCTGTAAATTTCAGAAACATCCGACCATAGCTTTTAAATTAACATGGTGACAGACAAGGAAGCGAAGAAAGAGACAAACTCCAACAAAATACAACCTTCTTGGCGGGGTAGAAGTACTAGAACAATTTTGTTACAAAAATTGTATCGTGTATGGTCGTTTAAGTTAGTAACGCGTTTCAGGCAGGTATACCAAAGTGTTAGTACAATTGTAGCGGCGTTGTCTGTCATACGATGGATGATGAATGATAGTTGCGTGGTGGGTCGCAAGTGAGTTTGTATCTCGCGATAATCGACACTAATGACGATAGCGTCAGCACGCTAACAAATTTCGGGGCCGCCCTTAAGCTTACACGGTAAATCAGCTTCTGCAGTGGCTTTCAATTCTCTTTAGGCAAGGTTTCACGATATTGCTAAAACTATCCTCGCGTCAGCGTATGGAGCATGTTGCCAGAAAACATGTTTTCATCTATCTTCTTCTTATCGCTAAGTAGTATTCCCCACGCAGCACTGACTGTGGTGAGATAAATCCTATCCCATTCACCACAAAAAAAAAATCATGGACCTGGGTGGTTAGGTGACTCTCCATGGTAATCACATCGATAACGTAATCAACGATATGACCTAAGCTCCTAAGCTGTTTTCTCGTATCCAGGTGCAACGAACCCTTGAATAACAGCTTTTGGCATCACCTTCAAATCTGCAAATAACAATTAAGTCATAGCCATGTTGAGGGTACTGTACCTCGTTGACTTGGGCCTGGGGTGTACAGTCTTGGTGAGAAGTTTGGTGATATCTTCTGTCCGCTCCATCTGCCCTTCATGCACTGTCTACCATAGTCCCTGTAGACGGCTGCTGAGGACACCCTGAAAGGTTATCATTTACCTATTAGTTGAAATTTGTCTATGCGTGTATATTGTAAAGGCCAGTATTTAACCCATAATTTTAAGTACAGTAAAGGAGTTAGATTTTCCTCAAAGATTAGTATTTGACTTTGATTTTTGCATCTATCCAAGGAGCTATGTCAGCTGTAAATAGAGGTTCGTATTATTTAACCTTGAAATTTGGATCTAATCCAGGTGTTACTCGCTAGGTAAAGGTAAAGCGTAGGCTCACTAGGTAAATACTGTTGTTTCACCGTTAATTTAATATTTATTCAAGGAATAAGACTACCTATAGATATTGGTAACTTACCATCAGTTAGCTAACAGTTAAATACAATTCTTGACAAACATCATCAACAATGAACAGTGTCATCTATCTATTACGCCACGCTGTGCTACGTATAGTGAATTTCAACTATGCAAATTATTTTAAACAGAACTTGCTGACTCCTGCCTCCTGCAAACAATCAAAATAAGCGTTATGATGTTTGAGAGTTAGCTGCCTCTTCGTTTTAATCTATTTAAAATTAAGTTATTATTTTTTAAAGTAGCACATGAAAATAGTTGTCTCATTGTTTTTCTAATGGTTCTTACATATCCAAATAATGTATCAACCCAAAATAAGTTGGTCTATCAATGCATAAATTAACACAGGTGGCATTTTCTAGGCAGTGCCTAGAGTTACAAATTTCTTTTTAGAAAAGTGTAATTTGTTGTTCATCTAAACAATAGTTTTAAATGTATATGTATCATAAAGTCAGTTAGTTCATAAAGAGTAAACTATAAAACGGCGCCAGAGAGCTCAGTGCTGCCTTCATTATTTTTACCTGTCGTCGCCGGATGTAATTTTCCTACTTCGGAAACTGCACGAAGTGGGGCAATGCTGGTCGCCATGGCAACGCGTCTCACTCTCTGCCGGTTGCTATGGAGACAAGTGCACCCGCCAATATCTGCTCAATATCATTCGAATTTGACAGTGTGTTGTAGTCTATAATTTATTTCTTATATATCTGGATGCCTCTTTGATTTGCCTCACTTATATATTCATTATTCCAACAGCTTTCGATTCGCTTTTACCCATTCGACGCCATTTTCAAGCTTAATCTACACATATTAAAAATTTTTTAAGCTTTAGCGATTCGAAAGTACCTCACACTATATTGATATCCAAGCAATTTTTTATAATTAAAAATTCATCTAACACTAAGCCAGAGTTAGATAATAACGTTAATCAACTTTTCACATTAACACATTAACACTAACTCATATTCAGATATTATCGCTATCTCAGATTTAGATAACAATGCTAATTTGGATTTTGATATTACTTTTTCAAACCTCTCATACTCTCGAAACTCTGATGCATCCGGGGAAAGTCTGCATTCGGATTACACTTCAAAATATCAATAATGGATACCACACCATGCAAGTCAGCAATGAATTCTAAAGCTCTCGCTAGGACGATGTTCCATAAATGCACCAGTACACACTGTAAACACTCACCAATCGTGATAATTGTCTTGCATACCCACGGTAACAGCAGGCTTTGCATGCTTCACAGTTGTGCTGAAGGTAATGGGAACGAGCCTCAAGCTTGGTGACCGATCTTTGTGGCGCCTGATGCGCTGAGCCAGCAAACTTGCTTGATGTGCACAACGGCAGTAGGAGCATATAATTTTGGGTAGGGGGCGCGGGTCGTTGAACCTTTCGCTATTGCACCATAGTGATAAGCGACCCGTGGTCGGCTGCAGCTGTACTTACTCCTCTGGGGCCAGTTGCAATATATTTGCTGCACAAACCGGTGCGTGTTTGCTTTCCATTGGAGGGTGCAGTCAAAGTTGACTTTATCTTTGTCGTGACTATACTGGTAGGTATATAGTTAAAAATAGAGTGGAATTCCTGAAAGTGGACTAACATATATATATATATCTCTTTGTTGCCAGAGGAGTCTTAGTTTAAGTTTAAACGTTCTACATAATGCATGTTTCCTATACATTCGTGAAATATTTCCTTTGGCTAACACCATAGAAAACAGTGAAGTTGTACAAGAGAATATATTGCCAACTAGAACACTCTGAAAGTGCATACATCCGCCAAGCAACGCAACGATAACTAAAAATTCAAATTGGTTCTGAGACCATGAGTTTCCTTCGACCAACACAAAAATCTAATCTAACTATATAAATATCCGTCCATAACTTCTCGGTTTATGGCATTAAGAAAAATGAGACAGACAAAAAAAAAAAAGGATGGACGTTTCGTCACCAAAAGTTAATCATCTCTTCTTCCTAACAAACCTAACAATCCATGTAAATTTCGTCAGAATCCATGCATAACTTTTTGAGTTATCTTGGTGACAGACATGCAAACAGTTGGACAGACGAACCCGACGAAAACATTACTACAATACTCGTCAGATGATATTGTGTACAGTTGTTTCAATTTCCAGTTTCATCTGTATCGTTCAGGAAATTTTATCTGTTTCGAGGCGAATCTGTAGTTAAATATTACCTTCTAGTATTTAAATCTGTACAGTATTTGTAAATATATTTTCTTGTGAATAATGAATGATGGAAATGCATAGTGTTGCATCCATTCCATTGTTATTCATAAGCTGTTTTCATATTTACTAACATAGCTTCCGAATTATTTGCTTTTTCAAAGGTACTTTACTACTGGGCCAACATTTATCAGTAGTATATAAATATGTATATCAGTAACCGACAACATACTGATAACTAAAATAAAATAAACAAATAATACATAAATGCACTTTATTGGGTACACATGCGGATTTGGTACAAGTACACACGGCTCAGTTTGTTACTAGCGTTACATTAGATATAATGATCAGATAATACCATCATTACGAACTACACTGCATTGCGGCCCATTGTTTGGCCCCTGTTTGATAACAGTGTACGCTACCATCGGCTGTACATTTTAGATCGCTTGTTGCCAGAGTTTACGGATCACTTTGAGTAAGGAGTTATCAGAGTTTTCTACTCTGAGCTGGAGATTAAGAACACATTTCTTTTCCTGACTTTGAAGCTGTCAGTATGCTTTCAAGCAAATATTATACTTGCTCTACTTGACCTCGGTACATTCATCAGCCTTCGAAATATGTCATTATAGGCTACACGCGAGCGTCCAATAGATTTTTGCTTAAAGTTTAATGCATGGATATCGGTGGAGTGGATACTACATTTCAGTCAGTTAAAACTCTACTGTGTTACTTAAAATTATCGTTTATCTTTGCACTTTACACAGTTTCTCAGTTTGAACATGCTGCTTGACGTCTGTTGGATCTATTTTCCTAGTAGATACATATTAAAGCAAAACCATATCTAAACACTCAGTTTTTAACCCAAAACTGGTTTCAGGTCAGGCAGGGTAAGTGAAAGTCGGCATATGTATTTTACATTCTGGTACAAAAAAGTTTCTGGTTACAGAGTTCTTATACAAGTGGTAGCTTGTAAAGGTACCTCACTGTTGGGCCACCTCTTAGTCTGTACATTTTACTCGTTTACATACCAAGCAGAACGACGTAAGGCTGGCTAAAGGCCATTATATAGCAGTAATTACTGTGTCGCTCATGACGTTACATCATTTGTCTTAATACAGCAGCAGATTTCCCGAGAGTGTTGCTGTAACCGCGGGGTAGCGTTGTGAAGGGTTGCTTGCGTCGGGGAACGTTGCAGAAGGTGTTAGCTAAAGGAGTGATGCTGTGTGAGTTTTTATGAGAATAATAGTCTGAATGATAAGGCATCTTTATCCATGGACAAATTTTACTGTATTT
>LQNS02276498.1:21898552-21917039 GCA_001587735.2 Parhyale hawaiensis
GTCCTGCGGTATATGTGGCGGATTGTAGCCTGTGGCCGAGCGAGTGGCGGTCCTGCGGTATATGTGGCGGATTGTAGCCTGTACCCGAGTAATTGGCAGTCCTGCTGTATATGTGGTGGAGACTGTAGCGAGTACCGGGTCCTGCGGTATATGTGGCGGAGACTGTGGAGAGTGGCGGTCCTGCGGTATATGTGGCGAAGACTGTGGCGAGTGGCGGTTCCTGCGATATTTGCGGCGGACTATGGCCTGTGGCAGAGCGTGTGGAGGGACTTGTAGCGGGATCTACGGTATGCAGCGTGTGTTTGGCGTGTGGCGGAACCTGTGGTGTAGCGAGGACTGTGGCAGGATCGTGGATGTGTAGCGAGTCCTGCGGCGTGTAGTGGGATCTATAATGTGAAGAGAGTCTTGTTACGCGTACTGGAATCTATGATGTGTAGCGGGTTCTTTCGCGTGTGGCAGAACCTGTGGTCTGCAGGAGGCCTTTGGCGTATAGCGAGGCTTATGGCGTGTGGCGGGATCTGTGATGAGTAGCGAGCCTGTGGTGCATAGTGGGCCTGGGGTGTGTAGCTTGGCTTACAACGTGTGGCGGGGCCTTTGGTGCGTCGTGGGGCTTGTGGCATGTGGCGGGGCCTACGGTATGTAGTGGGTGGTGTTTGGTTTGTGGAGCAGCCTGTGGTGTGTAGCAGGGCCTTTGGCGTGTGGCTTGGCCTGCAGTGTGTGTGTGTGGTGAGACCTGTGGCGTGTGGTAAGGCCTATGGCGAGCTGCTGGTCGTGTGGCGTGTTGCCGAGCCTAAGACTCGAGCCGAGGCCTGTGGCGTGTGGCGGCACTGTGGCGTGTTACAAGCAAAGCAATTCTCCTTTTGCCGATATGCGGAATTTTGCAGTGTTTGTGGCTAGTTGTAGTTTATTTTCTCATAAGCATCATCTACTCAAATACACTACCACACTCCCATCTTGCTTGCATACCCTCTCTTTTCAGCGCTTCCCTCGAGCTGCAACTGCAGTTCGCCACCGCGCCTCGTGCTGCCGTCTCTTCCCTCTGCCGGCCCGTCCCCTCGCGCGCGGTGTGCCCCGTCCCTTGCCTCCCCCAACCCGTTGTTTGTCATCCCCCTCACCCCCGAAGAAGGTGGGAAGGGGTTCAGGGTCCCCTGCAAGAATATAAGTGCACCAAGGCTTACGAAGTCTCGTAAAATGGGAACGAGATGGCGACGTAAACGCCTCGGGAATGGGCTTGGAATGAGGCGGGAATGGGCCTGGAATGAGCCTGGAATGGGCCCAAAATGGACAGGGAATGGTCCTGGAATGGGACTAAGAAGAGCCGAGATAAGGGCGAGCGTACGCTTGATAACGGCGACCAAGTGATACCGTTACGATGAGTAAAGTGACGTAGGATGATCGTGGGATAAGGGTAATAGTGCATGGCTCAACCATGAGGGTTGTTGTAATAAAAAATGTGCTTCGATAAAAGCATTTACGATGCGAATAGTGTTGCAGAAGTGATACAGATGATAGTGAGGATCTGATACTTGATGTTGTGATGAGAGAAACATACATTTATTTATGATACAAGATGCAATAATATAATGATAGTGAGGGTTGTGGCAGATGTTGCGAGGGTGGTAGTGAATGTTACGAAATATGAATATGAGGCAGTTCATGTTGGTGTGATCATATAGGCCAGGAAAGCGTGATAATGAGGGTATTTAAACTGCAGTGATAGGGAGAAAAGGTGTGATGATTAAGGCAGGTATAAAATGTCATTAGCGTAATGACAGTTAGAAGCTAGTTAGCTCATATGTATGTCAAACTAAGGCAGGTGGTAAAGGTAGATGTTGTTAGGGGTTACGAGGTGGGCATTTGTGGCCACTTACAATCAGTTGCAGTCACTTGCAGTCAGTTGCGGCCACTTATTGCTTGTTGTAGCCACTTATAGTCAGTTTCAGCCACTTGGAGTCAATAAGGCCACTTACAATTAGCTTCAGCCACTTACAGTGAATTACGGCCACTTACAATCAGTTTCAGCCACTTACAGTCAATTACAGCAACTTACAGTCAGTGACGGTAATTTACAGCATGTTGCTGCTCCTTGCCACCAATTGAGGCCATTTGCGTTCATTTGCGGCCCCAGTGTTCAGCTCTGGATGCCATGCGGTGCCAAAGAAAAGGTGCACTAAATTACCCTTACTTATGTTCATCCTTTCATTAAACGGTTAGCCCGTGCCGGCGTGCTACTAGGAGATATCTGCAACATTGCGTGCAGTTAATATCGACATTTCATTGCACAGTCAGTCGTCCGTTTGGCCCGTAATCAAGAGATTTCGACACACGTTATGTCCTTTTCTTTGCCGCTAAGGAATTTTTTCGAATTTTTTTTGCGACCAAAAAATTAATATTACTACAACCACACCTGAATTCCTCCTGGTCCTATTATGTCCATGGTAGTTCTTTATAAATTGGACCTAATTCAGGGGTGGGTGAAGGAAGTAGTGCAAGGATAATAGTGAGAAAGCTGGTTTTTTAATTACCAGCTTTCATACTGATAATTTTTCACTACTTCCCTCACCACTTTAAGGTTACTTTTGTACCACTTACTCTTTCCTACTTTACCTTTAGTTTATTACTGCCTCTTCCTATATTTTTCTCTTTCATTGCTTTTTACCGCTACCGGCCTTCTTCTTGTCTACATTACCCTCGGTTTATTCTACTTTTCATACTACTACTACTTCTACTTCCATATAACTACTACTTTTCCTCTTCTTTATTACCTCACACTACTTGTTTTTTTCATATTGCCTTCATTTTATAGCTAGCACTAACGCAAGTTTACTTTCCTTACAGTACCCTTACTCTCTAATTATTTTCATGGTTACTTCCCTTCCCCCACGCTGTCCTCGCTGCAGTGCTATCCTCACGCTAATTTCCACTCATAACTTGCGGTAACTGCAGCTTTTCTTCATAAAAATCCCCTCCAAGTTTGGTTGCTCTCACATAAGCCACTTTCCCCACCCAACAAATATAGTTACCCTCACTTCACGGGTAATTTTTTCCATTTTATGAGAAACAGTATGTAGTTACTAGATCCCAGTATGTCAGTATGTACTTACTAGATTCCAGTATGTCAGTATGTACTTACTAGATCCCAGTATGTCAGTATGTACTTACTAGATCCCAGTATGTCAGTATGTACTTACTAGATCCCAGTATGTCAGTATGTACTTATTAGATTTCAGTATGTCAGTATGTACTTACTAGATTCCAGTATGTCAGTATGTACTTACTAGATCCCAGTATGTCAGTATGTACTTACTAGATTCCAGTATGTCAGTATGTACTTACTAGATCCCAGTATGTCAGTATGTACTTACTAGATCCCAGTATGTACTTACTAGATCCCAGTATGTCAGTATGTACTTACTAGATCCCAGTATGTCAGTATGTACTTACTAGATCCCAGTATGTCAGTATGTACTTACTAGATTCCAGTATGTCAGTATGTATTCACTATATCCCAGTATGTCAGCATGTACCTATTAGATCCCAGTATGTCAGTATGTACTTACTAGATCCCAGTATGTCAGTATGTACTTACTAGATCCCAGTATGTCAGTATGTACTTACTATATCCCATGTTGGGCAATGTACGAGAATGTGAGTAATGAAGGCGCAATGCAGTTGTACAGTATCAGTCACTTTCTTACTTACCTTCTCCCTCCAAACATGATGAACGTTCTCGTCGCTCGGCAGATTTATCAAAACTGAAGTTAATTATTTCATACATTTTTAACACAGAATGTATCCGTATCTGATGAATTTCAGCAATCAACCCTATTTACACACTACTTTCAAGGGTAAAATTTCTTTCCCCGTCTGTTACCCTCACCATCTTTAGCATATCGACACCTCGTGCTGTCCCCCACAATGGTACACGCAAACAAGCTTCTTCTCTTACACCCACACAACAGTCGCATTGAAAATTTATTTCGACTCTGCAATCGATCTGTTTACACTTGCACTTGTTTACGCTCTGTAGTATCGTTGCTAAATGTGTTTACGCAGTAGGAGCTATTTAACCTGTCGATCTGAATTAGACGCTTGAACATTCAGAACGAGAGGCACGTCGTTATCAAAAATGGTAGTGACAGTGTTCCTAACTTTGTCTTGGTGTCAGAAACAATATTTTTTAGAGGCAAATAAGTATTGAATTTAAAATAATAAAATTTTATCGGTTACAAGGTAAAATTGTGGAGTGACAAAGCAATGATGGGCATTAGAATATTTTTTCGGATAATGAATGTAGTATCGAGGGTAAAATAAAATGAATGTGTACGTGAAGGATAAAAGGAAGAGTACGGCATGGAACACAGGCCCTAAGAATAATGATGTCTCAACTGTGGATATTTTATTGAGATGTGGCGAAATAGTAATGAATATTGAAATAGTTTAAAAATTAAAATATATTACTGGTAAAAGGATGTCGGCAAAGAATTTCAAATTCAGTGTATTTTGTGGATGATGATGACGGTCGCATTGGAACAGAGTAAATCAATAGTGGAAACACTAGGAGAAAAATATTTTGTCACTATAAAAAATAAATAATATTAGCTAAGGAGGCAAAGGCAAAGCTGAGCTAATATATGAAAAAAGCAAAGTATTTAAATAAGCAGCACTGAACAAGGGAATATCATTATTAAAAAAAATATATATATAGGGTATATTATAAAGACATTAGTGCTGCATAAACCGATAGGTCGACTTGCGTTCAGCAGAACTCGCAATGCTATCAGGTCCAATTGTTTACCGTAGCTTGCAGCCTGGAAGGAGATCATTGACGAAAACGTTCGTTTCTTTCAATGGTTTCACAACAACATTTATTATAATCTTAATATGGCTACAAATTTCTTCCGCAATGGTAAAAACTAAAGACGTTTGACGATAATAAAGTCAACGCTCTCACGGAAATCCACAGCCCACAACATACTACAGCGTCAGACGACAACAAACACGCTGACAGGCACTGAGCTTTCAATCCCGAACAGACACTGCTTCTCCCCTCCCCCCCATCCCTCCTCGGAGGCGTAGTGCCCCACTGTCACCTAGACAGCACCACCTTCACTGACTTAAAAATAATAAATCATCAATATTATCTATGCTACAAACAAATGGAAATTCCAACAATCATGCATGCCCATATTGAGCTATCGTTGTTCAAAATCTTCCTCGATCGGATAAACTGAAGACACGCTTCATGGTAATTTTCATCTGGTTTTATCCCTGATGGTTGAGGGTTTGGGAGGCTGACTGGTTCAACATCTAGGAGTCAAACGTTCTAATCTCAAGTCAAGAAGAAAAGTCTTGAAGCTCAGGAATGCAGCGTTTCTATCATTCATAGTCACTGGAGCACTGGTCTTGCAGCCGGGCGGGGAATGGGGCGCAATTGTCACATCGAACTTTTTGTGGATGACGACATCGCTGGACTGGATATATCCGCACAAGAACTAGCATACTTGGCTTCCTAGTAGGAGTCTGAGATCAAGGCGTCTCGACGTGGTGCGTTTATGGTTTCAGCAGTGGAAAGTGAGCGACGCCTCAGTACTTCTTTCGTTGAGCAGTACTTCTTACATAGAGGCTAGAGCAGTACTTTCTAGGTTGAGCAGTACTTCTTAGGTTGAGCAGTAGCTACTTCTTACATAGAGCAGTACTTCTCACGTTAAGCAGTATTTCTTACATCGAGCAGTAATTCTTACGTTCACCAGTACAACTTACATAGAGCAGTATTTCTCACGTTAAGCAGTACTTCTTACATTGAGCAGTAATTCTTACGTTCACCAGTACATCTTACATAGAGCAGTATTTCTCACGTTAAGCAGTACTTCTTACATTGAGCAGTAATTCTTACGTTAAGTAGTACTTCTTACATAGCATAGTATTTCTCACGTTAAGCAGTACATCTTATATTGAGCAGTACACCTTACGTTGGTCAATTGACTTTCCTACACTAAGCTCCTTTAAAGATAAGTGAGCTTCCTAACCAGCACATGAAACAATGCTCGTCCTACAAGAAACCGACACCTTATTTGGTCCAGATCAAATGAAACCTATTGGTATTATTACCCCAATACTGGACAGCGATTAAAAGGCTATTCCATTATACTTTTCATATGTAGGCATTTTCTTGCTCCTCCTCACCTAAATGGTTAACTACAGCATTAGTCTTCCTTTCTGGTGTCTCGGAAGTTTTGTTTCGGAAGGCTTTAACAACTTATCCGCTCTCTAACTAAAGCATTACACATTAAACAAACGTTTTCCGACTGAAATCTTTCCAACTGTAGCGTCACATGCAAGGCCACCTACGTAGACTCTGTTGTCTAGGTGGGTTAGCATAAGTTCTAGTTTATGATTTCAGTCTTAAGTCAGTTTCGTCTCTTACGTCCCAATTTCAAGCACTCACGCGCTGTTTTTTTGCACATCATCAGTGATATTCAAGCGGAACGCTCACTGTGATAATTTCTAGACGTTTCGTATAAGATTGCTCTAGCTACCATACGGATATCTGAAAAAAACTTGAGGGACCAGCTTAGTTTCAGTAGTAGGTCTAATATCAACATTTAATAGTGAATTGATTGCAATTACTTCCACAGCGAGAGGAAAAAAAACATTATATCTAGACCAGTGTTATTTGCCTGCATCATTATCACAATCTACTCTTGCAGGGCTCACCTTTATATCGTAGCTCACTATCTTCCTGCCACGGCGCCATTATCCGAAGCCCAGTTTGCATGGCGTCGCATCCTATGAAAAATTCCTGCTCCCAAAAGTTCGTCCATATTTCTTCATTACAGCAGCCAAACTTGTCTCGAACATGTTCAAACTTGGCCGCCACCTGCAGGCGTGAACTAAAAAGTTTTTCTTCACAGGCGCGTGTGCTGCGAATACGAAAAAAAGATTTTTTTATTACTCAGAATTAAAAATATTGATTAGGATGATATATAAATGTTGAACTATGAAGAATTTTTCGAGTTTTAATAAAAGGACAGAAAAACCTTGAATAAATCGAAATTATTGGAAGGGGGAGGGGATTCTTTGGCAGTTTATAAAAAATCGGTATATCTGATGGTCAAAACGGAACTTATACACCGAGTGAAGGTCGGTTTATACGGTAAAGAGTTCGGAACAGAAGTCTGTTACCCGAAGGATGGCGACACCAACATATATTCGCTTGCGTTTCACTTATTAGCTCCACCAAGGAGGTTATGTTTTCGTCGGCTATGTCTGTCTGTTATTCTGTCTGTCTGTCACCACGATAACTCAAAAATTTGTCAACGGATTTGGACGAAATTTACAGGGATTGTTAGGTATGTTAAGAGGAACAGATGATTAACTTTTGGTGAAGATCTATCCATCATTTGTTGGTTTATCTGTCTTACTTTTTCTCAGCGCCATAACTCAAAAAGTTATGGACAAATTTTTATGAAATTTACGAGAGTTGTTAGGTATAACACGAAGAGTTAAGATAAATGACCAAATTTTTGTAATGATCCGTTTGTTCATTCATTTGTTTGTCACTGTTTTTCATTATATACTTGTAGCACAATAACTCAAAAAATAATGAATGGTTCTTTATGAAATTTATAGGAGTTGTTAGTAATGTTAAAAGACATATATGATTCATTTTCTTTTGTTCAGATCGGTTGGTTCGTTGGTATGTTTAACTCCAGTTTGTCATAATGTTTGTTAGCAGCATAACGCAATAAGTTAAGAACGGATCTCCACAAAAATTACTGAATCTGTTAACACTGTTGAAGCGCACAAACGATTAGATTTTGGTATTGATACTAAGAAAATCATGGTCTCAGAACCAATTTTATTTTTTGTGACCGTTGCCTTGCTTGGCGGAGGTATGCGCTCTCAGAGTGCTCTACGTAGTTGGGTAATGATATTGTCTGAATACAGAAAGTCCAAACTTGTCTTCGGTTAGCACAAAACTAGCCAAATTACTCGAAATAATTCAAATTAGAAAGGATGAATTAACTAAAAAAATATTGTATTGCTTAAGTCTATGAGAGAAATTAGAAATACATTGCAAGTATCAGTCATGCCCATCAGGGCCCATTGTACTCTTTTAGTATAACAAGAGCGCTAACTAAACTTTATACTTAATATTCTCAATTGTTATTACTTATTAGAGCATTATTACAATATTATCGTCATATCTTTGGGTTCTTCAATACTAAAAATAATGTATTCTATGTAGACTTGCTGGCTAATGTGTGGAGTACGATAGATTTGACGACATACTTACAGACTTATATACTTCGGTACAAAATTCTTCGTCACTACAGGGACCTCCGAAATAGTTAGGATTTGCTTTAACATGGCAGTGGTGCAAGTTCTTTGCACCGTTACATACAGCGCCTGAGGTTCTAAGTCACTGTAATACGGAGAAACACAGGTACTAAGCCATTGAAATTGACAGTTCTACAGGTTACAACTTTTATAGCGATACAGTCCACAAAACCTTAGGCTCTAAGTCTCTATAATATACCTAGTGTCGTAGTTCTAAGTCAGTATAGTACACAGCGTTACAAGTTTTACGTCAATACAACATTAAGCACCACATATTGTTTGCCACTATAACAATAGGCCTATAGAGTGCAACATGTGCTAAGCTGCTACAATATTCCATGGTACAAGCTCTAGTTTGTTATTCATTTCACTACATTAGAGCATACAGCACCATAAGTTCTAGGTCACTGCAATCTACAATGTCACAGGTTCTAAGTCACTATAACATGCTAAGCCACAGGTTCTAAGTCACTATAACAGACAGTGCCTCTGGTTCTAAGTTACCACGCTATGCAGTGTCACAAGTTCTAAGTCACTATAACAGACAGTGCCTCTGGTTCTAAGTTGCCACGCTATGCAGTGTCACAAGTTCTAAGTTACTATAACAGACAGTGCCTCTGGTTCTAAGTTGCCACGCTATGCAGTGTCACAAGTTCTAAGTCACTATAACAGACAGTGCCTCTGGTTCTAAGTTGCCACGCTATGCAGTGTCACAAGTTCTAAGTTACTATAACAGTCAGCACCGAGGGTTCTACGTTATTACAGAATACATCATTACAGGTTCCAAGTCACTACAGTATCCAACTAATACAACAATACAGGTTCCTTGAGGTAGGTTCTATGAGGCGGGTTCTAGACAGACTCCCGTTATTTTTCCAATCAGCGAGACGGCTGCGGGGCCGCCTGACACGCTCTGTCGCTGTCAGCTCGACGGGGGGCGGCGGCCCGGGTTTTGGAAGACTAAATTTTCGCTTTTTCAGAGCAGTACTGTAGTTTACATTTAGATTCCTACCGTAGAAAAAACAATGTATATTTACCAGTTTTTATAGCAATGTGATTCGGTTTGATCGTTGTATTTCTTCATGCTTTTAGATTTCCAGTGTAAAAAGACATTAATTGAATAACAGTTGAACTATTGATCTTTCTATATATTACATAAACAATTTCGTTTGTTTGTTTGTTATTCTCGAAGGATTTATTTCGGGACTAGTTATGCTTAATCAAGGGGCTACTAAGAAGACCTCTGTCTAGACGGTCAGGCAGTTCCAATAGCAGAGTCCTATATATTATTCCGATAGAAAAGAACCACCGTGCTAAAACTGCTGCTGAACTTGCCGTTATCGCCCTTACTTTAATATGTCTACTCCACAACGCGCCACAGCTTAGTTGTATTCAATTTCCTAATTTCTCAATTAATTGCATTCCGTTTCTTAATTTCTCAATCTTTCGTACTTACACTGCATTAGTTTGCATTTCGTGACAGTTTTCCCAAGGCCTTAGACACAAATTGGTGATATCGTACATCATCGGCGAATGTAAATAAAAATTAGCACTGCGTAAAACTGTGCTCTGAAACTGTTTCCGTGTTAGAAATATATACAGTGGCTTTCATTTGGCAGCCGGCTACTCAGTCTGATACGAAATACCTAGATTTGAAGTAAATTTCAAGAGCATTCACTGCATCTATGATCAAGAATAAATGAATGAGCCATAGTAAAACAATGACAATTTTTAAAATGCAAGAATTTAAGAATTCCGCCATCAGTGCTGAACAACTTTGTAAATGGAAACGAGAATATTACCACAATCCCATTTACAAAGTTTTACTTCCCGGCGATTTAATTGCATAATTCTGGACGTTATCATTTTATAAAATAATTACTTGCTTTCGGTCTTGAAAATATGCAATTTGAGAGGATATTTTGCTGTAGCTTTTATAACGTTCATGTAAAAAATCAATTTATGCTCATCATCCTAAAGAAATTTATTTACACGAACTACGACTCAGCAACATATTCGCAGTTGGCTTCTAAGGAGTAACTCATATGTTTGATGATTTACGGTGCTTCTGAAGTTTATTCGAAATGGCTCATGGCTAAGAATTTCAATTTATATGGTTTGCATAAATATATATATTTTAAATTCCAATATTACGCCCGTTTCTGTTAAATGCTCACATCTTGTTAGATTCGATGATCGGAGTAAGGAATGATCTTTTCGAACGCCAGTTCTTCACTTAGAAGCTAATATTTTACTTGTAGATTAACTTCGAGCTTCCTAAGACAATCTTTAATAAAAAATATTGCAATAAAGCTTAAAATATTACTTTTGTGCGCAACAACCTCGGGAAAGTTAAATATTCAGTTAAGTGGATATCCACTTCATCCACTAACATATGTATTTATAGAAAACGTACTCTTCAAGAGATAATAGATTTAAATAAACTTCGTAATCTTTATTTTTGTTTACTCGTCAGTACTATACAATAATTCCCGTCGTGTTTTCATTCATTTATATATTTATATCTTTCCTGTGACGCTCTATGGGAATAAGATAGGAAGAAATTCAAGTGATCTTATGGAGGGACCTGAGCTCGCCTGCTTCGGAGGCACAGAGCTGAATTTTTATTTAAGAAGCCCTCTGAAAACTAATAGCACAGGAGGCAATGGGGGTTTCCGTGATATACGAATTTTCTGCCGTCATTCAAAATGACGGGTCGGACCACTAAGTAGTTTATTAGACCCAATTTCTGGAGACTGTTAACACGCACTTCCCCCATGAAGTTTTTGCGCTACATATTCGTTCGTGATGCCACGCTGTTT
Organism: Parhyale hawaiensis; assembly: GCA_001587735.2. Taxonomy (NCBI): domain Eukaryota; kingdom Metazoa; phylum Arthropoda; class Malacostraca; order Amphipoda; family Hyalidae; genus Parhyale; species Parhyale hawaiensis. The sequence continues at coordinate 21,909,718 of LQNS02276498.1, forward strand.
GCGAAATGTCACATCTGCTTGATCCCTGATCATTATTATGAAACACGTGGCCAGAGACTGAATTTTTATAGTACAAGGTTAGATGTTCAGAAGCGCTTCACGGTCTTCCAGAGAATCCGCTTCTACAATGTGATGCCTGATATGTTGACTCAACCAGTGACTGCTGTTTCAAGAAAAAGTTAAAGGATGGGCTGTGATGAGGTACCGTGACCTTTGACCTTTGAGTGTATTAAAGTATGTTTTTTTAACCGATTCTTTGTGAAGATGGATGTTCAGGTTCTTAGATTAACTGAGTCGTAAGTAAAATTGCGGTTCTCGAACAGCTGTGACTGTGATTAGGGACTGACCGGGGTCCGGCCCGGGTGAACCTCAGCCTTTCCAGCCCCCGGTTGATCGAATATTGCTTACCCCGGCGCCGACCCCGGCTCCGGTTTTTCGATACCAACCCTGGCTCCGGTTTTTCAAACTGTGAAAACCGGGGGTTTTGCCGGGGCTTTTTTGGGGGGAGGAAAACATGTTTTCTGGGGGAAGCTATTTTTTTGAGTAACCTGATCCGTTATGAGTTACGATTGATCAGTATCATATCGATATACCGCAAGAAACCCCCGGCCCTGGCTGTTTGGTTTTGGTCGCCCCGGTGCCCTCAGAGGTATATTCTGGCGGGCCCTTTCCCTGCCCCAATATATTTGGATCTTACGCACGCAAGGGTCCCAAGTGCCTTCTCCGCAGGGGATGTAGCAGTTGGCCGCAATTTCTGCTGAGAAGACTAGTTTTGTAAAATTAGGAAGTTTCTCTATATTTCCCTTTCTGTTTCGCGAGGTGGTCGTAAGCGACCCATCCCATGGGACTCCTATCTGCTCCCGTGCAGAGGGCCACGGAAGGGACCCACAGGACAAGCGTTCGCTTACTTCTGTTTTTTTCTCTTTTCGTTTTTCATCTCCTTCCTTGCGCCGCACGGCTGAGCGATTTCGTTCTGCAGAGTCGTGCGGAGTTCAAGATGCTCGCGCCTTATTTCCTGCCAGACAAGGTGCACCTGGCCAAGATTGTTCTAAAAGAACTCATCTGAGTTCGATTCAACTTCTAAACTACATATACGGTATCATACAAAATGGGATCGCTGTTAGTCTATATGGTAGTCATCGTATCTGATACGGCGCGAACACCCACAATATAATTAACTAGAGCACTCTGAGAGCGCATACCTCCGCCAAGTGAGCCAACGGTAGCAAAAATTCAAATTGGCTCTGAAACCATAATTTTCTTTGCATAAACTCCAAAATCTGATCATTTGNTAAAATGCAGTAGTGGCTGCTGCCCGCTAAAACCGCAGTATTTATAGGACTAAGCGAATCAAACTTTATCTTTATATGACAGCCTAAGAAGGTGGGATGCACATAAGAGGAAAAACCCATGGCGCAAAGCCATGACATTTACAGTTTATGTAAAAAAATAAATGTATGCTCGTCATCTTAGAGAAATTTATTTACAAGAACTACGACTCAGCAACATATTCGCAGATGGCTTCTAAGGAGTAACTCATATGTTTGATGATTTACGGTGCTTCTGAAGTTTATACGAAATGGCTCATATCTAAGAAGTTCAATTTTTATGGTTTGCATAAATATGTATATATTAAATTCCAATATTATGCCCGTTTCTGTTAAATGCTCACATCTAGTTAGATTAGATGATCGTATTAAGGAATGAACTTTTCGAACGCCAGTGCTTCACTTAGAAGCTAATATTTTACTTGTAGATTAACTTCGAGCTTCCTAAGACAATCTTTAATCAAGAAATATTGCAATAAAGCTTAAAATATTACTTTTGTGCGCAACAACCTCGGGAAAATTAAATTTTCAGCTAAGTGGATATCGACTTCATCCACTAACATATGTATTTATAGAAAACGTACTCTTCAAGAGATAATAGATTTAAGTAAATTTCGTAATCTTTATTTTTGTTTACTCGTCAGTACTATACAATAATTCCCGTCGTGTTTTCATTCATTTATACATTTATATCTTTCCTGTCACGCTCTATGGGAATAAGATAGGAAGAAAGTCAAGTGATCTAATGGAGGGACCTGAGCTCGCCTGCTTCGGAGGCAACGAGCTGAATGTTTATTTAAGAAGCCCTCTGAAAACTAATAGCACAGGAGGCAACGGGGGTTTCCTTGATATATAAATTTTCTGCCGTCATTTATAATGACGGCTCGGACCACTAAGTAGTTTATTAGACCCAATTTCTGGAGACTGTTAACACGCACTTCCCCCATGAATTTTTTGCGCTACATATTCGTTCGTGATGCCATGCTGTTTACGAAATGTCACATTTGCTTGATCAGTGATTATTATTATGAAACACGTGGCCAGCGACTGAATTTTTCAAACACAAGGTTAGATGTTCAGAAGCGCTTCACGGTCTTCCAGAGCATCCGCTTGTGTAAATGTGATGCCTGATATGTTGACTCAGCCATTGACTGCTGTTTCAGGAAAAATTTAAAGAATGGGCTGTGATGAGGTACAGTGACCTTTGACCTTTGAGTGTATAACAGTATGTTTTTTAACCGATTGCTTGTGAAGAAGGATATTCGCGTTCTTAGATGAACTGAGTCGTAAGTTAAGGGGTGGTTCTCGGACAGCTGTGACTGTGATTAGGGACCGACCGGGGTCCGGCCCGGGCAAACCCCGGCCTTTCCAGCCCCCGGTCCCTGGCCCCGGTTGATCGAATATTGCTTACTCCGGTGCCGACTCCGGCTCCGGTTTTTCAATACCGGCCCTGGCTCCGGCTTTTCAAACTGTGAAAACCGGGGGTTTTGCCAGGGCTTTTTTGGGGGGAGGGACAACACTTAACAAGCAATAAAACATGTTTTCTAGGGTAAGCTATTTTTTTTTGCGTAAGCTGATCCGTTATTAGTTACGATTGATCAATATCATATCAATATACTGCAAGAAACCCCCTGCCCTGGCTGTTTGGTTTTGGTCGCCCCGGTGCCCTCACAGGTATATTCTGGCGGGCCCTTTTCCTGCCCCAATATGTTAGGACCTTACACACGCAAGGGTCCCAAGTGCCTTCTCCGCAGGTAATGTAGCAGTTGCAGCAGTTTTTACTGAGAAGATTAGTTTTGTAAAATTAGGAAGTTTCTCTATATTTCCCCTTCTGTTTCGCGAGGTGGTCGTAAGCGACCCATCCCATGGGACTCCTATCTGCTCCCATATAGAGGGCCACGGAAGGGACCCCCAGGACGAGCGTTCGCTTACTTCTGTTTTCTTCTCTTTTCTTTTTTCATCTCCTTCCTTGCACCGCACGGCTGAGCGAGTTCGTTCTGCCGAGCCGTGCGGAGTTCAAGATGCTCGCGCCTTATTTCCTGCCAGACATGGTGCAACTGGCCAAGACTGTTCTAATAGAACTCATCTGAGTTCGATTCAACACCTAAACTACATATACGGTATCATACAAAATGGGATCGCTGTTAGTCTATATGGTAGTCATCGTATCTGATACGGCGCGAACACCCACAATATAATTAATAATATTTGGTCACCCGGGCCCCGATTATAGACTTTATTTGGTAAATTTTTACTTTAGCCCACATATGGTTTTTGTGTTTCTATTGCCTTGAGTATGTTAATTTGGTTATTTTAAGACAATTTACTTGAATACCGTTCTCCTCGCAAATGCTTAGTTTTCGATATGTATGACTTTGAAATTCTCGTTGCTTCTCTATGGGGGAAAATAACCGGCGCCGTTACAAGCTTGCTAGCGTTCTAATAGGAACTTAACCAAACCAACCTAGCCTAACCTTACCTAACCTAACCTTACCTAGCCTAACCTTACCTAGCCCTACCTAACCTTACCTAACCTAAGGCGTGTTATTTTCTCTGATAGAAAAACAATGGGAACTTCAAAGTCATATATCTCGAAAACTAAGCATTTGCGACGAAAACGTCATTCATTTAAATACTTTTGAATTTACCCAATTAAAATACTAAAAGCAAGAAAAAATGTGTGAAGTAAAGTAAAATAATGTCCTTTATTTTTGGTCACCCCGGCTCCAAGCCCCGGCCCCGGCTATTTGGTCATCACCCCGGCCCCGGGAAATTGATTTTCGGTCTCCCCGGCCCCGGTTTTTCCAAAATCGTCGCCCCGGTCGGTCTCTAACTGTGATTGATGCTATTCGTACTATACGAATGAGTGAGAGAAGTCTGAAAGCTACTGATTCTCCGAGAAGGGGTTTCATCGTGGGTGTGGCGCTCGACCTTCTATTAGTGGGAGCTGAAACCCCTATTCTTTACCTTATATATTTGATGCCGTATTTGAACATCATATATTCATTATGTATCTGGAATGCCTTATACATTTCAGAAGAAGAACTATTATACTTCGTTACCTCAAAGAAAGGGATGGTATATTGATGGTGGAAAATATATTGTGGTGCGACAACAGTTGCAATGTTTGGAGCTCATTGTGATAGTTAATTTGCGAATTGTCCCTGATGCACGTTATGTGGCCAAAAGTTGATGGGTTCGAATGAGTTCAATAGATGGCTCTACATGGTTGGGATGAATAATTGGTTTGAGATATTCTATGAGCCTATTCTAAATTTTAGATATATATATATGATGTATCAGTCTTGAACGATCCAACACCCACGTGATAAATAGGCCTTTGTTCATAACTATATATTTATTGCACAGTTCTTTAGGGTAGTCGTTTTTCAGGCACTTGACTATTGTTGTTTTATATCGTCTGTGATAATGTTTTCATAACTTCTTTTACTACAGGGCATGACATACTTGATGCTGACAGTGCATTGTATAGTTGTAATCCCGATTGGACGCCTCCCGCGTGATAAATCACTGCAAAATTGTATTTTATGCTCTTTAGTACCTATGATTTATCATGAGGACATGCTATGATTTTAGCTCCCCATAAGTGAGATCCAATATTAGTTGGGTGCTCTCCCTACCTCATGTACGTATGATTTTAGCGTACATTTTATGTGAATTGTAAAATGAGAAAATGAAGGTGTTAAGGTGTTATGATATTCTAGCCAACGCAAATATTGAATTTTTTTTTTTTTTATCGACGTCGATTTAATTGGCTCTGAAGTTCACCTCCCCATCTCAGTCATCACAAATTCCGGAGCTGTTGCGCCTCATTGACAGGCTAAAGCCATCCGTGATTTTGATCCGCGTTTTATTCTCTCATTGACACCTTCCGTCCGCGCTCCGGACTTCATTAATGCCGAATTGAAAGATCAATAAATGATGAGTACGCTATGGCTCAGATGGTCATCCGGTGACGATACTGAAATGGATGTGGTTATCTGTGGTGGTTACTTTGTAATTTATTGCTTGCTATTCAGACTTGTTGTGATCTACTGTTGTGTTTACTTTACAATTTATTGCTCGATTTCGTTACTTTACAATTTATATTGCTTGATATTGAGACTGGTTGCGTTCACCTGTATGGTTACTTTATAATCTATTGACTAGCTGTTATCCCCTGTAGTGGTTAACTTACAATTTATTGCAGATTAACTAGCTTAGTAAATATTGATCTACGTTTACATTTTTTCTACAGGCAAAAATATTGAAATAAGTATACATATATGACCTACAGTTATTTTTTAGTTGCTGTTGTTGATAAATATTTTATTTACTCTAAGGACTTATTCTTGAAAATTTTTTATAAATTATATATATATGAGTATTTGCTTCGGACTATGTCTCGCTTAACGTCCATTGTTGAGTTTCATAAATATTTATTTACATCTATGACTTGAAATTTTGAGATTCTTAAGTTCAATAACAGTTTATTTCCTTTCATGACATGAAGTTTTTATATTTCAGTGTCAGCCAAAACTAATTTGCGTTTGGAGTTCTACAGTGGCAGCAATTGTTAGAAGAGTTCAAAGACACAAATTGTCGATTACTGGTGAAGACAAAGACATAAATTGTCAATTACTGGTGAAGACAAAGACATAAATTGTCAATTACTGGTGAAGACAAAGACATAAATTGTCAATTACTGGTGAAGACAAAGACATAAATTGCCAATTACTGGTGAAGACAAAGACATAAATTGTCAATTACTGGTGAAGACAAAGACATAAATTGTCGATTACTTGTGAAGACAAAGACATAAATTGTCAATTACTGGTGAAGACAAAGACATAAATTGTCAATTACTGGTGAAGACAAAGACATAAATTGTTAATTACTGGTGAAGACAGAGACATAAATTGTCAATTACTGGTGAAGACAAAGACATAAATTGTCAATTACTGGTGACGATCGGTTTGTTCGTTTGTGCGTTTGACGAATGTTTGTCAAAATGATTGCCAGAATATACCTTGTGAAGTTACAGACGAATCTTTAAGAAAATTACAGAACATGTCATTAGGCACAAATGATCAAAATGTGTTGCTGATCATGAGGCAATCGTAGTTTCAGAACCAATTTGATTTTTAACGTTGCCTTGATTAACCGAGGTATGCCTTGATTAACCGAGGTATGCCTTGTCAGATTGCTCTAGTTTGATACTTGATAAGAGTTATTCAATTATAGTTTATTGAAATAAAAAATGAATTTATTGCTAACGCGGCGTTTCCTACAAGCTGATTCAGAAACTAAAGTATGAGAACTCACAACAAACTGATTGAATGGACCGAGCAAAATAAAGTTTTCCAATAATGAACTTTCTTTTATTTTCAATTGATAATTTCGAAAAGAATAAAATCTCAAGAAATAAACTGAAGCAAAAGTCTGGGACTCGAAGGGCTTTCTTTTCCTTCAAATTAAAGCGCCATAAAAAGAGTAGATATTTTTGTAATCAAATTCTTCATTAACAATGAACCAAATAGAAGGCGCTTTCATTTCGTCTTCAAATTAGCGCATTGAAAAATAATAAAATTTCAATTAAATATTGGTTTCGACACAGTGAATGGAAAACTCAGGAACTTAAGTTAACACGTTTAACACGTTTTCCTTTCATCGAAAATGAATTGGCTATCATTCAACTAAATTTTATCTGATACAATGAATCCAATATGGAATTTGTAATCTGACACACCTGCTATTCCTCTAATTTAACGCTTTGAAACTGCACCTAATCTCATTTGCCTCATTCAGGTGTCAGGCGCTGGACCTGGCCACGCATAAAATATGAGACTTGAAGAGCATGACGGCGTCATTACGCTGCGACTGCCCCAGCATGCCTGTGTAACTATGTGGTGACATGTTGTAATGAGGGTCATGTGATATGTGATACGATGGGGGGTCGGAATGGGTCAGCAGTGACGCGTATGGGACCCACAG
>LQNS02276498.1:21984804-21998029 GCA_001587735.2 Parhyale hawaiensis
GGTTGCACTGGGTTAGGTTGCACTGGGTTAGGTTGCACTGGGTTAGGTTGCACTGGGTTAGGTTGCACTGGGTTAGGTTGCACTGGGTTAGGTTGCACTGGGTTAGGTTGCACTGGGTTAGGTTAGATTGGGTTGGGTTAGGTTATGCTGGGTTAATGAGGTTCCTATGAGGTCGTTAGCTAGCCTCTAACAATGCCGGCTATTTTCTCCTATAGAAAAATAATAGAAACTTCAAAGTCATACATCTTAAAAACTATGCATTTCCGACTGATATATATGGGTATCCCTACACTTCTCTAATAGACTACTATCAATATCTAGTAGTGAATTAGCTATGAGCCGTATTGGCTTTTTGTAAAAATTTACACCAATATGAGTTAGTGTTACCATACCAATCAAGAAGACAAATTTTTCTTGATAAAATTAATTCGCGTACCTCATCACGACCAGTAGGGCATGGGTGAAGGTTTGGCAACGCTGACAATTATTCTAGCTTTAATGAAACTGAACAGGCTGAAAATCTCGAAGACAGGCAAATGTTCTCTAAAATGTGGCTCAAAGTGCTACAGGGTTTCTTTTGTTGTTGTTGAGTTGCCTCCAAGAGGGCGGAGTGAACACCACCCTCTCTGACCGCATGGAGGAAATAGTGATGGCGTTTGATCCTGCAGGCAAGTATTGCAGCCATTTGCAGGCCCTGGTCCACGTTACCACCTAAGTGGGGCCGCGCCACAATCGGATCATAGTCCTTAAGGGACCAAAATGGGGAGGGTTTGAGTGAAGAGCAGTGGGCCACGCCGGACCCACACGGCAGGACGTGCCCCCGGAGACGCCCTCGCCCTTCCTCGCACGCTCTCCAACAAGCCACCAAACAGGGCAGAAGCCACCGCTCTGACCTGACATTGCCGGGTGCGCAGAACAGCAAGGCACGCCCCGCCCAAAGGCCGCCAGAGACAGAGAAAGAAAGCAAGCGCGGACGCGCCCCACCACGCGAACCCGGCACCACACTGCATCACTCCGTGCTGCATTTGGGGGAACTGCGGTCAATGCAGCAAGTTAGGTACCGTTGCAGGTCAAATTCTCAAGGAAAGTGGTCATTAAGCAACGAGTAACGTTTGCTCTAGCCTTTGGGAGGTAAGGCTTGAATATTAATTACAAGCCCATCGAGTACCCAGGGCTTCTACAGGGTATCTCGCCTTCAATTGCGCATTCCCGAAGCCTTGCAACCCTTGTTGTAGAAACTTTATCCCGGTGGAATACTGTATGTAAACACTTTACGCCTACGATTTGATAAATTTTCTAGACGAATTATTGTTATATTCAAAAGATGAAGTCTCCGTTACCACAACAGAGGGAGAAAGAAGGGACTTATATTATGATGAGAGACACGTGGAACCCATGCACGAGGATCAAACGGTATTTATGCATTTTGAGTCCGGTATCAGTTTTTGATGTTTTGACACTTTCTGTGGGTTAAAGAAGCTATTGCAAGACATATCTCATGAATACTAATATTTGGGAAGATGCTTAGTTGTCGAGATATTTGACTCTGAAGTTCCCATTGTTTCCCATGGGGAAAAATAGCCGGAGTTACCAAGAAGCCTGAACAAACCTATTTTAGGTGAGTTTAGGTTCGTCTGGGATCGCCGGGTATTTTCTCCCACAGGAAAACAGTGAGAACTTCAAAGTCAAATATCTCGAAACTAAGCAGTTTCCAAAAATTATTATTCGTGAAAAATATCTTAAAATGGCTTTTTAACCTATAGAAAGTGTCAAAACATTAAAAACCGCAGCCGAACTTATAATGCAAATTACCCGATCAAGCTTCCGGGAACAAGTCGCGAAATAAGAAGAAAAACAGATGGAAGAAAGATCAGTAGGAGTATGCGATGGGACGGAAGCAAAGTGGGCACCAAAGACGGACGCCCCGAAGGCCTAGCAAATGGCTAAGTTAATCAATACAAGCGGGCAAACCTCCTTAGGCGCTGGTCCAACGCCACCTAAACAATGTTTTCTAGGTGGCCTTGGCTGGTCCCCATAACATAGGATGGGCAAGCCTAACTAACCGAACCCTATGACCCATCTTATGCCCCCTGCCGGATCTAAATTTAGCTTACCCATAGAGTAGCTTATAAACAAAAATCACTGGGCATTATCCCTGAATACCAATGTGGTAAACCAATGCCACATAAGGGCTTACTGCAGTCAATTCCTACTAGGTATTGCTGTTATTTGAAATGTGAAATATTCATGAAGAGTCCAAAACTCTAAATTGCAAAAGCATTCTTTCATAACACTGAACAGGTATTGCAGCATTTTAAAATCACAGAAAACAACAGTTCATAGGTGGAAGAAGAAACTAACTCGAATAACTTGAGGTTTTCTCACACATGGATGAAGTTCTAAACTGTCCAGGCATCATGGTGATAGCCTAGTATATAGGATAAAACTCCTGGATGCATTGGGTTTCGAAGACGATTGCAATCCTACTGATTCGATGATTGATTAGCAGTAGTGATCTTACTAATGAATCAGGGGTAAAATTTGACTCAGAGAAGTGCCTTTGACATATGAGGGCATTTGCCACGTTGAACTCATCACGTCCTTTACACGCCTTAATCCAAGACTTTCTCAAGATTTTATTTTTGGGAACAGTAAAAAAATTATTCTTTTCTTTCCTACGTTTTTCTGTACCACCAAAAACACTGCAAAACATTTTGTAACACAAATAGGTTATATGTATAAGGCTACTAGCGGACCAAGTAACGGCCACGCTCTCTCTCTATTATGACGTCACGAGCAGATTCGTCGCAGTATATGACAATTTGGGCACTCCGAATCAGTTAACCTGTTCCGTTTATCATCCTTGCTTTAGATACATATAAGACTCAATTTCTATGGGCCTGCAGCACAGCAGCCGCTGTTTAGACAATCACGATCGGGTTCGCGGTACCTGCTTGAAATCAATTATCGTTCAGGAATCAGAATGAAATGAGCTTTTAAGGAGCATTTTAACCTGGATACGGTGGGCTATTAAAGTCCAGTGCACAGAAAAAACTCAAGATCAGACATTTTTCTTGTGTGGACAGTATTAGCTGCTAAAGCAAATGAAGAAGAGCACAAGTCTACTGGTTTACTGTTAATGAGAGCTCAAAATGCATCTTCGCCACCCATTCCAGCCAGTCAGAAGCCAGCGTGCCAGCCAGCTCGTACCATGAAGTGGCTCGCAGGCTGCTATCCAACATTTCGGTTATGTCGTCTCCCTCTATACATACATCATCCGAGCTTGTAGCCTACACTAGGAGCTTTTATAGAAGAGGAGGGAGCCCTGCGGCCCATTCACAGATTCGCCAGCAAGTCAACCAGCACTGAGACGCGTTCATGAATCTCATTGGTGGAAGTGATGGAGAGCAGTGAATTTCACTGGGGAGCAGCAGACAAACCGGAGCAGCGGACTTAGATTAGGCGGGGTAGGTTAAATTACAGGAACACTACCTTACGTCAAACGAAAGTACGGGAAAACATAAATTAACCGTGTAAATTCATTAACTACGCTTGTACCAATGGCGTTACCGCCTCACCATCTAGTTCCTCTACCTACTATTCCAATATAATAAAACGCTTCGTCTATTTATTTCGTGTCCGCTTTTCAGGAAACAGATGGGCGAAAAATGGGCCAGGTTGCAGGCTTTGTAATTAAGTTAAGTTTTCATAGAGATCGATTATAAGGTTGCAGAAGATGGTGAGAGCTAGGTGGGTCCTTTTCCCATTATCTGAATGCACACACTTCTTCAATGCGGAACAATGTAGATGGAATAATAAATTCGGCAGATTATCAACGGCGCACTTACGGCGGGCAGTAGACAATTTTTTCACGGGCTTACTGTCGTTCTCTGAGAGAGCAGATTTCGCTTTAGAGGCTAAAATTTTTAGCATTTCGGTTAAGCACTTATATGAGTGTGGAAGACAGACAGTATCATGGATACGGTGTACTCACGTTGCTTATAAGGTGACTGGAGTTACATTCAAGTTTATTTCAGTGTTCTACTCAATATTTTACTTTGGAAGACGCACGTTTAATTAATAAAGGGGTTGGGAATGTAAAGGAAGAACGAGACCACCGCAGTCTCAGGAACGAAAATGTGCCACCAATAGAGATGAAGCGCCTATGCGATCCACTGACAAGAAAGATTTGAAGCAGAAAGATCACAGACGGTCAAAAGAGCTGCTAATAAACGTGAGCGGGAAAATGTGGAACCGGTAAATCAGAAAAGAGAGCAAACATTTCGATTATTGCGTGAATTTTTTCACGCACTGGTCCACTAGTCTGTATTATAATTCTGCTTGTCCCTCCGGCGGTTAGTTAGTACGACCGTAACGCTTTCGTCAGTATGAAGTAGGGGAAAAAATAGGGTCTACTTGACGTATCTTTGAAACGACCTGGGAAGGGATTAACAGCTAATGGAGGAAAGTTCGAATTTAAGCTGCTACTACTCGCAGGCTTAGAGCAGAAGATTCATCGCCTGACTTGGAGGATTTCACCCTTCGTATCCATGATACGGGTCGGGTCCACGGGTCCTTTCAGTACTAAATGTTAGAAAAATAGGTTGATACGGGTCTGAGGCATCACTGAAGAACATTAATTGCTTTTGTTCTACGCGTGAATTTTTCCACAAATTCCAACTAGTTGATATTATTCAATACAGAAAGTCTTTTTCGGTCTATTATTTATGCAAGCTGTGCAGTGTTTGGTCAAAAAAACCTCATGTCAATGGCCCTCCTCTACTAAAGTTTGCACCGGCCGTGTTACACCGTTTTCGCTAATAAATTCTTTAACGGATTGTGGGATCACTACGTTATTTCAACACAAGGCCTTTTGCACCCCTACTTAATTTATGGCCCAGATAGCATATTGCTGTATGTGTTTACAGAGGAGTTTACTCCTGTATATTAAGTCTTCACTTAGCTGAAGCCCGGAAGCCGCGTATACACGTTCGCACGGCGCCCAACTCCCCTCAGGGGGCATAGGATGGGCTAAAGGGTTAGGTCAAGGCCACCTAGAAAACGATTGTCTAGGTGGCGTTGGTTAGGTTCGGTTCGTCTATCCTATGCTATGGGGCCAAGCAACCATAGGGGGCCCAGTAGGTTACCTCAGCCATTAGCTAGGCCTTCGGGATGTCTCTCTTTCCTGCCCACTTTGCTTCCTTCCCGATTTCATACCCCTACTTGCTCGTGCTTTATTCTGTTTTCGTTTATTCTTTCCCGCCTTGCTGCTGTTTCCATGCTCGTTAATCCTGTGTGGGAAAACCCTCATGCATGGGTTCCCCGCCTCTCTAGGCATACTATATGTCCCTTGCTCTTTCCTCTGTGATATCGTTCTGCTCGGAAACGAAGGCTTAAACTTCCTAACTATAACTATGACTCCGTCGAACTTGAGGTGTGCTGTAATCAGGCCTTCGCGGTGTCACCTGTGCTACACCGGCCTCCAATGCGGCACAGGTTGGGTAACACTAGGTGACACTGAAGGCAACCCTCCAAAATTGTAGCGTTATGAGCTGGCTAACACGCCCTTTGTTTAAAAACATTGACTTTGATACTAACAATTGGCATTAAAAAATTTATGACTGTCATATATTGCTTGAATTCCTGCATTTGAAGCAATATTGCGTATTTTTCGACTTTGTATTCTGTAATACAGCCATAATTAGGCTTCGCAAGAAATATTTTGTTACGAGTTTTTTTTTTTTAATTCCGGATCACTTCTTGGGGGCGCTGAGATCGCACGTTGGACGTCGTTCGAATGTGTAGACGCGAATTCCTGGCTTCAGCTTAATATAGGCTTGATGTACACGAGTAAACTCTTCTATAGATACATTGTATAGCAATATGCTATGTGGGAAATGAATTAGGTAGGGGTGCAAAAGGCTTTGCGTTAACATACCATAGTGATCCGACAATCTATTTAAGAATTATTAGCGAAAGACGATGTAACACGACCAGTGCAAACGGTAGTAGTCTACTCTAGTCATTCAAAAGCAGGAAAGTCCTTATACGGAAGTGTGTATCAGCCTTAACAACTGTTATTTACGGCTACAAGCTGTCACTACTGTGTTCTGTATAGATGTAGCGAACAATAATGTGCTCTGGGGTGCAATACCTAAAATGTCTGATGATTTCCATCTATGCCACCTCATGCTCATGAGATCGATTAATAACAACAATTGGGATGATGACTTAGTGAAAACGTAAGGCGAGCGTTGAACGCGTGTAGCGATCAATAGATCGCGATTAAAAATCATGAGGGAGAGGCCTTCAATTAACGGAGAGTTTATTCAACGGCTTGGCTAACTGATGGAGCTAACTGGTGAGGTTAACTGGTGAGGTTAACTGGTGAGGTTAACTGGTGAGGTTAACTGGTGAGGTTAACTGGTGAGGTTAACTAGTGAGGTTAACTAGTGAGGCTAACTGATGGAGCTAACTGGTGAGGTTAACTAGTGAGGCTAACTAGTGAGGCTAACTAGTTAGGCTAACTAGTGAGGCTAACTAGTGAGGCTTACTAGTGAGGCTTACTAGTGAGGCTAACTAGTGAGGCTAACTAGTGAGGCTAACTAGTGAGGCTAACTAGTGAGGCTAACTAGTGAGGCTAACTAGTGAGGCTAACTAGTGAGGCTAACTAGTGAGGCTAACTAGTGAGGCTAACTGATGGAGCTAACTATATACTGGGGCTAACTGACGAGGTTAATTGATGGGTTAACTGAGAGGGCTGATTGATTGGGCTCACTGATGGATCTAACTGACGGGGCTAACTGATGGATCTAAGTGACGAGGCTAATAGATGGATCTAACAGACGGGGCTAACTGATGGATCTAACTGACGGGGCTAACTCATGGATCTAACTGACGGGGCTAACTGATGGATCTAACTGACGGCGCTAACTGACCGGTCTAACTGAAGGAGCTACCTGGTACGCTGGCTCCCTGCTGCCGCCGTCCAATCTCCCTAAATGCCGGATGTGCCGGAGAGCTTCCGGACGACCCGCCCATGGGCCGACCAAACCGTCCGCGGCGCACGCGCCTGGTGCCGAATTAGAAGTGCAGGTCTAAGCTTGCCTCCAGAAGTAATAAGTACCAAATAGCATCAAAATACGTGTAAGATGTTGTCTATTGCTGGGAAAAGTGGCATCAAACTCTACGTTTTCCGTATCCTAGATACGGCTGGTATAGTGCTAACGCAGACAATAGGTTTTTAACTCAAGGTATATACAAGGCATTTTTAGCATGAAAAGGAGGATGGTAACGCTCTGTAAAAGTGAAAATTTAATGCAGTCTGTAAAGTAGAACTCTAACTACAAACATGAGAGCAAGACATCGGTAAAGGTAGAAGTAAAGTCAACTTGGTTGCACATTCCCAAGAGATATCCACAAGCACTGGTTCGTGCTGCAGATAAATGCCAACTACGGCTACAATCGACCCCAGGTTCTCAAGAGCTATGGCACGAACGATGGCAGGTTCTTATTCGACCACACCCATTCCTTGTTACGGTCAGTACCCCCGCAGCCACATCTGGGCACTACGCGTACAGTAGAGGCTGACAGAGCACATCAAAAGCAACATGAACTCGCTCGGCTTGCAAGGGGACTCGAACCAGTGACCCTGAGAGTCAATACTGCATCCCTAAGCACAGCCCTAATGTCGTCATTTTCTTGATGGCAGAGTCCTCTGAGAATAAGTATTTTTTTTTCTTTAACACAGCACTTTTCCAACCTGCCTGTTTCAATCGTAATTATTTACAGCTAAAACAAATTATGTACAAATATGTCCTGAGACACAGTGTATGCATTTAAGTTTTCTATGGGTGCCGAGGTTGGTGCACTTTGTCATCCATGACGTGGTGCTGCCTGCAGCAAATCATTATTTATAATATTACTGGTGGTATTACTTCAACAAACCTCCGTCATGCCCCTGTAGCCTAACTCGCGGTTCTGCTGTGAAGAATATCTTACCTTTGTTTTCATCTATATGCTCAGTTCGTGCAACGCGAGCTCAGCGCAAGTGAAGTTTTTGTGTAGAAAAAAGTAAAAGTTAGCTTCCGTGCTATGGCGGAAAGGTACCGCACTACAGAAACCAGCAATGTTAGCATTACCTTGGCAATGTAAGAAGTTCCTTTACTTTCGAGGCTTCGTTTTCACCAGAATTTCCAACCTGGCCTAGTTTTCGCTCATCTCCTTCTATCACAGCGTTGCAGA
Organism: Parhyale hawaiensis; assembly: GCA_001587735.2. NCBI lineage: Eukaryota > Metazoa > Arthropoda > Malacostraca > Amphipoda > Hyalidae > Parhyale > Parhyale hawaiensis. Next base: position 21,993,049 of record LQNS02276498.1, read on the forward strand.
AAACATATAAGCAGATACTGAGATTCTTTCCTCTTTTTTTTTCTTATTTGTCCCCAGTCCTCTAGATCCTACTAACATAATGGCAATAGCTCATATAGAGGCCTTAATTGGGCGTAAGTCCCGGTGTCTCTTTCGGAATGGGCCTATTGGTTCGTCTACTGCCGCCTATCTAATCTAATAGATAAAATAGAAATCTTATGTATGATATATTTTACTCTTTTCTAGTGTTAATACTTTAAGGCCACTGTCTGTCTGTGTGTCTGTCTGTCTGTCACGCTTTGGAAGATGAACATCAAATGTGACACACCGCAACATGGCTCATCAAATGCACCAAAATAACATTACACAGGGAGCTCTTTTAGTCTTTTTTAAGGAGTTGAATTACAGTTTTTCCTAAGTGGATTATCTTATAACTCTTAATGATTAAAACACTTATTATGCAAGTTGGTACTGACATGGAAGTGCACGTGCTACAAATATGTGACAATAATAGCAGCGTATGGGTATATATATATATACATATATCAAAGTATTGTTTCGAACATAATGGCAATAGCTCATAGAGGACCGGAGTGTGAGTCCCGGCTGCGCTCCAACTTGGACCTGGTGGTCCGTCTACTCCCAGCCATCTAAAAAAATGTATTTACGACTGCACCGATATCAGCATCTCAAAATATGATTGAATTAAAGAAATTAAAACTAATGTTACTCTCAAATAAAAATACAAATATTTATTCAGTTATTTTGTGTTTTAGTATATGCTTAGATATGCTTGGGATCCATTCACCCAACTAGTATGGCCTTCGTTGAAGAATAACATAAAGAAATTTGGGTAAAGTTTGATTGAATTAAAAGGTGTATATTTGTGAAACTCGTGTAACAAAATGATTGCTATTACAGGAAGTCATCGTTTTAGACTGGACTTATTTTAAACCGGTTTCGATTTAGCCTCAAAATTTTTAGTTCCAGGTAGTTGATTTAGAATCGTTGCGACCATGGTTTTGAATTGCATCATTTTTCCTGCAGTACTATGTATACGTGTACCATTTCTCTGACTCAGTTTATTAAGTTTACCCAAATTAAACATTGTTTGTGATGATATGCAACGTTGATTATCATTTAAAGATTCATTTTTTTCCGATTTAATAATTGAAAATCAACAAAAATATCCTGGTATCCCATTAAAACTGCTCTTTTTCTTTCATTCTCTCAGTAATCCAAGAAAACGGATAGAGGCGTTGAGGCGTGTTGTAGTGAGAGTCTAGATCGTGTTGCTACGAGCTCAGGTGTAACACAGTTTCACTCAAAAATATAGGATGAATACGACGCAATCTCGGCTGAATAAGCAGAAACCTCACACTTTAACATTGCTAGAGGAGCTTTAATAAAATGTGAAAAACCTGTAGAGAGCATACATACACTCATCAGCCATGGAATGTACTCTTCATTTTCGTATATCAATTGATCACACTGCTTGCAAGCAACGGCAATGTTTGTAAACAAAGGTGCTTTACCCAGCTCATAAGCGTACCTTCTATTGGGTGCTGAAGTTTAGCTTAACTTATCTGAAACTTCAGACAGGTGCGCTGGATTCGATTGGTTCAGTTAAGTAACAGACATTGGCCCTTAATCGGTAACACTTCTGACTTCCAGGAAGTCAATTTTGGATTGGAAAAAGGGAGTTTTCCGCCGGCTCAACGTAATCGCGTTGCTTCCAACACCTGCAACATGATTCACATAAGCAAAGCCAATGCTCGTGTCTAAAATTTCGAACAAGTCATGCCTAGAAGGCTTAATCGTAGCACCCAATTGGATATGTCTTTCATGTTGAGGTTGTCGTCGGTGTTACCTAACTTGAGTCGCGCACTGGATGTGGGGTAACGTACGTGACACCGGCAGCCTGATTGCAACACGCATCATGAGGTTTTGTTGAGTGCCAGTTCCTTGTTCAGTGCCACTTGATTCCGGAACGGATTTCTGACCTAGAACGAGGACTGTTGGCACATCAAATAATAAGAAGTACATAGTAAAAGTGAGGTCAACGCTCTTTAGCCGATAAGGCACTACCTCCTGACTATCCGTCTAGAAAGTGTCTAATTTTTGTGTTATTCATATCAAATAGAAAAATATTTCAAAAAGGAAAATCGTTCAGTGGCTGAGTAAGGACGCGCTTAGAGTGTAACTGTTTTTTGAAACTTAGGTTGAAAAAATGAGAAACTCTAAAAATGGCCAAAATGATTGACAAAGTGCTAACTGTTAATTATTGATTAACTGTATGGACTGGTTACTACAGTCTATGCAGCTGTTACCTACTCTATTCAGAGCCCTTAATTTTAAGTGCTATGTGGATCAGTATTTTTTAATGTGCATTTTGATATATTTTTGAAGTAAATTATTTATCAGTACTGCTTCTTTAACTTGCTTTGCAAGCTTAAGTGGAGGCGTGCTACATTTCAGTTAGGTACCGTATACATTTTTCAATTAATATAAAGTACACTTGAAGGATAGTTAATGAACATTCAAAGTACATTGGAAGTTCATGTGGACTATCAGGAAAAGCGCTAATTTACAATATTCACTCATGTATCTCGGAAGTAAACTCCTCATCTATTATTTCTCATTTCATATTCACTTCTCAACAACGATGAAAACCATTCAATTTACAAAAAAATTACATTTGGACTGTTTATTTTCACAGTGCATATATCAATCACTGCTGAACATTTCATTACCCCAATTCCCAATTGCAATAGTCACAAAAAAGAACAGTTTTATTAGTTTTTGGAGTATCGTTGTGAAGCGAACAAGAAATTCAATAAAGGCCACAAAGTTCGTCTGCAGTGGTGCCTTAGTGATATATCGTGCCGCTCCCAGCACGCGGTTTTTGCTCTTATGTTCTCCGACGTTAAGGGCGCCTATAGCGCGCTCTAGGCCGAGGGTTTCTTTTTAGGCAGGTATTTTATCAGTGTTTAGGAAGCTCTGCCTCATAAAACACAGCCACCCTTGTCAACCAGGCACTGAAATGAAACCAGGCGATTGGTTTCCCGTGCACTCAATCCCGACAGACTCAAGCTCCTCCGCCCGTAAGAATACCATTGCCTGGCGGTTAACTGATTGGAGTTTGACGGTAGCTGGAGAGTTTCATCAATGGACACTTCATCAAATGGCAATTAAAGTGAACTGAACGTTAGAGAAGCGACCACTGGCAGGCGTTATTGTGTAGAGTGTGTTACGCTCTCCTTAGTACACTGTACTCACTTATGTACGCTGGAGTACCAGGTGATCATGGGCGTGTACGATAGCGTAGACATTGTTCTTTCCGACGTGAACAGCTTACACTTGAAAAAGCACATTGTCATTTGCTGAAGACATAAGAACTATGCCATGCGCATGTAAGTGTACCACGGCTTCGCACAATTAATTTTTTGGATCGTATTCATTAACTCTAATCGTGTGGGTCTAATATTTGCTCAAAAGTACACTGATTGTCTCGAAGTCAAGGCAAGATAATGCCACTGAGCCTACAAGTGAAAATTGAAAAAGTCAGTAGGTACCTCGTTACTAAAATCATCCGTAATGGCCCTGGCTATACACAGGATTTGTTATCGGTCTACGATGGCAGGGCATACTGTTGCCTAACGGAGGCCAAGCAATGGGGCGCAATGAGGTCTAGAATGCAGTCTTAAAGCAAGCAACATTTTCTTGTACACATGTGATATTTCAATGAGTTTCATGTAATGTTTCCATGGGTAGATAATAAAGCTAATTATTATTATTGTTATAGTCAAGTACATTGTGTTCTGAACTAAATTGTAACGTACAATAAAAGAACACGCTATTTTTTGGTATTGACGTCGTAGAGCCTCACTACGATGATAAAGAAGCGATTGAACCATGACGGTGTCATTAAGCAACAATATACGCAGCATTAGCACTATGTAAGCGCAACATACTCAGCATTAGCACTAAATAAGTGCAATATACGTAACATTCGCACTATATCTGCGCAATATGCACAGGGGCTATGCGGGAAGATTGCTGAATTCGTCTTCAGGTTTGAGGTTCGTTTCCTAGTGAAGAAATAGAAAAGCTTGCGATACTCGGGCTGCAGAGTGAGCGTTTCTGGCATTACGAGTCCACTGTGGGGGCACTGTCCTATAACAAGCAATTATTATTATTATTAAAACTTCACGCTTGAGCTCCCACGGACAGGTAATACAACCCAAATGAAGCATTTGCAACACCGGGAAGCCCAAAACCCTGCTAAAGGAAATCCAGCAAAAAACCATTAACAGCCGACTTAAAAGCCTGCAGGCCAACACGACCAAAAGCCGATGCAGGCAACAAATTCCAAACTTTAGCCGACCAGGGCACGAAGCACCGACAGAACTGATTAGTTCGACATCTGACAGCCTCCAAAGTGAAAGTGGGACAATCTTGGGTTCACAGTTGTCACATGGACGTGTGACTTCCGTCTTGATGCCATAGCTGTGGTCGACTGCAGCTGCCCAGTCTTCTCCTGTTCCGGGCTTCTATCCCTAAAAATGAAGAAATGACGTGAATTATTATACAGCATTGATTTGTATATTATTGTGCAATTTCCATCGTCCAACCCGAAAAGCCTCGCCAAGCCGTGAAAGTATCACGGGTTGGCTCAGCACTTGGATTTCTTCCTATTTTATTCCCATAGAGCGTGACGGGAAAGATTTAAATATACTTATACACTAGAGCACTCTGAGAGCGCATACCTGCGCCAAGTAAGGTGTTACGGCGTAAAAGGAAATTGCAACCTGTCAACATATATAATTAATTGATTGATTGACAGGTGACATGTTTATCAATGCATAATTGATTGGAAAGTGTGTATATACATTAAATATGAAATGAACTGACATGACAGGTTATACATGACGCCATAATATTTTGGGAGGCGAGCCACCCCCCACAAGGTTATAAAATGATAATCAAGGTCACGAAAACA
>LQNS02276498.1:22000064-22025473 GCA_001587735.2 Parhyale hawaiensis
CTCCTGCATTCCGCAAAGTTTCGAGCACAGCTCACAGGGATTTGCCCTCTGTATTTACTTGTAAGAGAAATACTTTACACAAAGTACTCATAGGTTCCAACAGTTATTTTCTTTGACACGGTAGTTAATTAATCAATTAGTCCCGCGGTAGTTAATTAGCCAATTAAATTAAATGACCTAGTACACACGTATCCAAGTGTATGATTACATCATAACAAAGGCAACGGTAACGAAAAATTCAAATTGGCTCTGAAACCATGATTTCTTTTGTATCAAGTCCAAAATCAAATAATTTTTGCCTTTGAATAATAGTAACAGTTTCTGCAATTTTCTGAAGATCCTTTCATAACTGTTTGAGTTATGTTGCTAACAAACATTACGAGAAACATAAGTCAAATATACTGTATATACGAACCAACTGATCTGCACTAAAATTTAATCATTTATATCTTTTAACATTACTAACAACTCCTGCAAATTTCATGCAGATCCATTCAAAGCATTTTGAGTTATTGCGTAACAAACAATGTGACAAACACAACTCATACATAGCAAGGAATAAACCGATCTGCACCTGAATTTAATCATTTATGTCGTTTAACATTACTAACAATTCCTGCAAGTTTCATAAAGATTCACTCAAAATTTTTTGAGTTATTGCGCTAACAAACATAAAATCAAACACAGCACCAAACATACGAACGAGCAAACAGATCTTCAAAAAATTTGTTCATTTACTCTTTATGATATACCTAACAACTCATGTAAATTTCGTAAAAATCCGTCCTTAACTCTTTGACTTATGGCATTGAGAAAAATGAGGCAGATGAACAAACAAAAAACAAACTGATGGATGGATCTTCACCAAAAGTTAATCATTTGTTCCTCCCAACATACCTAACAATCCCTGTAAATTTCGTCAAAATCCGTCCATAAATTTTTAAAATATCTTGGTGACAGACAAACAAAGAGACAGACAAGCGCCCGACGAAAATATAACCTCCTTAATTGGCGGAGGTAATAAACACACGACTTGAATTATTATATAGTACTGATTTGTTCTGACCCATTGATGTAGAATTACCCATCAGTAACCCTTTCAGTTATTAAAACTATTGTATAAATTTATTTTCAGCTGAACAGCGACTTTCCACCACTGGTTTCATAGAAGTAGAGCCTGAGTTGTCGAACGCCTTCCTTTTCGTGCAGATCGGTTCCCAGGCAAACTCTTTGGCTCAAAATTGCTTCGGTTTTCGTACCGTGACTCGGTTACCGAATATTTAAACCGCCCACCCGCTCACTCGCCGAGTTGGCAGATCGTCCTTAATTAACATTACACATTGGCACATCTTACATTGACGCCCATGGAGATACTAGTTTCGGTTCGCGAACATATCGGTATTGGAAGGTGCTTTATCGAATATTTCCGCTCTCAAATGGCCTTCAGGAATGAATATCATCCGAACCGAGGAGCTACTGCATGTATTAATATAAGCCTTTTTTGCTAAATGGAGCACAGGTTCTGGCGGCACATTTTTCGAGCTGAAAACGACCGAATTAAAACGCTCTGTTCTCAGAGTTGGAAGAAAAGCCGCTCGGTGGGGATATTAAAATAGTAATAATAATATTAGTTTTTTGTCCCCATGCAGGCCGAGCTCAGCTGCACTGATTGGATGAAAGAAAGATGAAAATTCTGTATCAGTAAAACTCTCTATAAGCGCAACAATCAACATTTAACCCTTTATCGCGAGAAGAGACCGCTCGGTCTCATGTAAGCCAGTGCTTTTTTTATGCAAACTGATATAGAGCGTTGAGGGCTGAGGGGTCACTAGCTGGTATACCTATTCAAAAATAATACGCATTTATACGATATCTATATCTATTTATGCGATATCTATATCTATAGACGATATCGAATAAGACGGATAATTGCATAAAAATTTTCAATCGGTTATATATGAACGGTATGGTTTTCCAGTCCCTGCGCTTAATTGGTGTCGCAGGGTTCAGCAGCCAGTACAAATGTTTTGGCTTGTCCTGGTTGGTAATTTGCTTTTCTTGTAATATAGCACGATTTGAAATGTACACAGACCACGCTGTGGGAGAAAGGGTTAATACACACGTGCGCTATTTTGTATGATTACTAATGTGTAGTTTGTAAAGGAATATAAAACATAATACAGCGGAACTTCTCAAGCAGAGATTTCTCGGTACGGAGGAAGTTCCTGAAGCGGAGACTCTTTTCGAAACGACGACAACGATTTTGACCACGTATAGGAGATCCAGAGTAGAAAAAGCAGAACCAAAGAAGATTCTGAAACACTGGTTCTTACTTCCGTGGAATTTCAATTCTTCCTATGCCCTCTATTTCATTATATGTGGTGCGATCGTGACGCTTTCATCATTATCAAATAGGGGAAAATTAGGGCACCTTTGAGGTATCCTTGATACGATCTAGGAAAGGATCAATAGGAGAAAAGTCAAGTTCAAATTTAAGTAAGTTGCTACTGCTCCCAGGTCCAAGGTAGGAGAGATACCCTGCCGGACTTGGAATATATTTTTACGTCTGTATGCATGATACGCGTGGTCCGAGGACATCGTAATTGAAGGACAATGCCTTTGTTGTGTAAAATTTTCACAGGTTTCTTCAGTATAAGGTAGGGGAAAATTTGGCCGAAACGGGTAAGAGATATCACTGAAGAACATTGCAATTGCTTAATGGAATTTCAGCAGATTCCTTCAGTGTTACATTAGGAAAAATTAGAATAATAAGGATCTAAGACGTCACTAGTGAAGAATATTTATTTTGTTCTGTTGAATTTCCACAGATTAAAGCTAGTCATTTTACACCATCGAAAGAATAAGCTTGATGAAAGCACTTTATCATACAGTATATATACTTTATGTTTGTATAGTTTATAGGATTATCCCTGGTAAGATTTCCATACATACTTAATTATTGATGGCATATATGTTAATTGTTGATTTATTTCTTTTTTGTGACTATTATTAGTTTTTTCGCTTTTATATATATATACTTATCCTAAATTTTTATTTTATATACTTATTTTATGTAATATTTTTTATTCCACATTCACTAAGTCCATATACACATGAAAAGGAAACGATGTACGTGCATCCACTCTCCAGGATACACAGCTAGACAGCATATGAATATGGCAGGATTTGACTTCTTGTTATACTCGTGGCACTGAGATCGAGTTTTTGCCACCTGCCTGCAGAAACTGTGAATTTATTATTTATCTTTATTCTTTCTCTACTTACTCTTCGCATACATTATCTGCATTTATTAATTAAATATTGAGTAGACATATTTATGTTGTTTACTGATGAGTTTTTCGTTGCACGTGTCAGTATATTTTTAGGATTAGATCGGCTAAAATGAAAGATGTATAGAAAACCTGGCAAACCTTCATCAGCTGCAAGTATATATAGATCGAGTGACGACTCGCCAGTCAGAAAATTCTTTATTGAAACTGAAAATAGTTTACATTGTAGATTTGCTACACGTACAAACATTGATATAGAGCATAAAGCGTGTATGGAATAATTACATATAATCATATCTAAAATTGACTTAATAACAGTCGCGTTTATGTATAAATATACAGGAATACTTATAAATTTTATTTCTATATCACGATTTGTGCTCTCAGGTGGTAAGATATATACTTGATCACTTGAAATATTCTTATGTTGCAATAACAGTGAACTGGGTTGCTTGGTTCGTTATATGTATTTGTAAGTAATCAATTGTGTCCGAAGTACGTGGTATACCTCGATCGTACCGGATAGATATACTGAATATGATATAGGCTCTTCTATCCCAAATCAAAGCTCATCTGCATAAAGCTAGCAACGCTGGAACTGATAAAATTTCACCGGAGGAGAAGGTAAGCTATATATAGTCTTCAGAGCAGACTTACGAAAAGCAGCCAATGAGGATGCAAACTAGCTATTCTTCAGAGCAAAACAGCGAAGAGAGCATGTAAGTGAAGAAAACGGGAACACCGCTATAAAGCAATTATTTTATCCCAAAACTTTGTGACGGTGCAGGCTATAGCGTTGTGCAATATATAATTTGCATAACATTTTTACATTTTTCTTCGTTTTCGTCGGTCAGACCGTCTCCAGGATCGCTCTGATTTCAACAATTAATTCGAATAATGTGCGGTCGTAACTTATTCTCTGCTTGCTCTGTAGTGAACTGGACGAAAAGTTGCTTTTTTTTCTGTGCAACGTGGCGATACTTGGCGTTAGGGTGGTATCCATCAGAGGTACGAAATGCAAAGTATTTAAACTTTATAATAAGAGCCTCTCTTTATGTAGCTTTTTACTGATTATTTGCTCATTTATCTGTCAATATCTGGCCTGGTTGATGCACTTTCATCGACCATTTGAATGGTATCATGGACATAGCCGGCATGGGGGGAATTTTTGTTGACAAATTCTACATCTGAGACTTTCTGCAATTTTGTCACTTGCAGCACTGGGAGGCTGCTGAAATTTCCTGCCAATTAAAGTGGAATTAGCAATCATTTGTCCCTTTAAATTCTGCTAGATGTTTGAATTTTAAGTTCAACCAAGTGGATGTGCTAACTGCAGCTGCCAAAACAAAAGGCTGTTAATATAATTTGCTTGAAGCCATTTTGATGACGAGGTACCTTATGATGCAATAATATTCGACGTCAATGAACGAAATAGGTGCACTTTTCTTCCTGCCATATTTGATGCTGTGCTTAATGTCTGTGTCACCGCATGATGATGCTGTGCAATGTATGTGTCACCGCATGATGATGCTGTGCAATGTATGTGTCACCGCATGATGATGCTGTGCAATGTATGTGTCATCGCATGATGATGCTGTGCATTGTATGTGTCACCGCATGATGATGCTGTGCAATGTATGTGTCACTGCATGACGATAAAATTGAACACCGAAGGCAGTTTGCTGATTTTTTATTGCCTATAACGCATATATAGACCGCAATACACCGCAATATAAATATTTCTGCTGTGTAGAAAATAGGACTACTCTTCGTTATTTGCATAGGCCTTGGTAGAATTTTTTTTAGCTTACGGGGTGGCTCAGAATAATGTTGGGGTAATAGGAAAAGTCTACAGTACACAAAATGATAACTTTGAACAATGCATGTGCACTAATGTAAAAAAAGAATTTCAACATTCTCCTCATTTCAGCTCCCATTACCCGGTGGCGCGGCAGGCAGACAGACAATGCAGGTCTGCGTATCTCACATCGCCGGCAAAAAACTCGCGTGATTTTTCACATTTGCAGACAATCACACACAAGTTCAATTTCGCGCCTTTTAGTTTATGTGATCTGGAATATTAGCGAAGATTACGCTCTATATTGTATTGGTTAGCTTGGATTATGGCTTANTTTTTCACATTTGCAGACAATCACACACAAGTTCAATTTCGCGCCTTTTAGTTTATGTGATCTGGAATATTAGCGAAGATTACGCTCTATATTGTATTGGTTAGCTTGGATTATGGCTTATTGAAAGCTCATTGGTCGGTAGCGGATATCCCAGGCCTCGTGGCTCACCATTGGCTGGAAGCGACCAATAGGAGAGCAGCTGTCCTCCTGGAATCCTCCCATTCTTAGTTCGTGGATCGACAAAGGAATATCAACCACGCCTAACTGCCTCACCTTCCAGCATTGTGAAGGAAACTTGCAGTCTTCTTTGCTTTTCCATTGGGCCATTTTTCCAGGTAGTGTAATTGGTTGTCGGGTCCAGGCTTGTGATTGGTCAGTTGCGGTCACGTGGTGTCGCGGTGTCGACCAACTCCAGCAGCCCGCCTTCTAACAACAGGAGATAGGTTTAACAAGCAAAGTTAGTGGTGGGAAATCTCCATTTAGATCTTGTCGCTTGCCCATATTACTCCATATCTCGGTAATGAGAGACAAGAGCCAGCTTTTCATCATCTAAACGTCAAGTTTCAATTGTGTAAGGGTTTACCTTCGAACCATCTGTGCGCATCATGTTGGCATCCCTGAGTCAGACGTCAATTGGTGAGTTACAAGTAATCGCTTCTTGTTTAGGACCAGTTTTTGCCCAATTTGTATATAATTGTGTGAGATTCGAGTCATTAGAAAGACGAAATGTGATAGGCTCCTTGGTTACATTTGATTTGTCGTCACTAGATCAACTTAAGAGTTATATGGAAGTAGACCTTAACTACGTGCAAGCTTCGTATTGTTCCTATCGTAGGAAGAATCGCTTCGTCTTGCGTAGACTTGCATGTTTGATCGTGTGGCGACACCACGTGTACCTGCGACACCTTCCCTACGTGTATCAGTGATGGTAGAAGGAACGGAAATAATGTCTCAATGATAATGGCGTGTTTTTAATGTAATTTAATGCTGATAAAATGTTAGATTTATGTCTGTGCGTAGTGAATACAAAAAGTGATTATAACTGAAGTCTGTGTAACACGATCTAGTTAGCTATGACTGAACATGCAGCAACTAAGCTTAAACTTTTTAAATCTGTGATTTTGGTTGTGATTCTCGATATACCATCGATGCAGTTAATTTTTGATCGTAGAGATACGTTTTGCTGTTCAGTCCATTGTGAACCAAAAGTGAATGAGCCAGAGATGACCGGATAGTGTATGCGTTACCTATATGATAACCTTTTAGTAATTGGAGAGTGTACTTGCATAGATGCCATCTATGTGATGAATAAATCCGGTCGTGAAAATTCGAAAAATACTAAAATATGTTTAACATCTTTCGACGTTTTCGTTCGTACTTGTTTACAGTTTCGCTACGATATGTAGGCAGTTATCATGGCGCTATACCTGTTATATTCATATTTATTGAAACGTTTCATTTCAAGGACTGTGAGGGGGTATACTCATATAGTATATGATATTGTACTGGCCGTAACAAAATGTACAATATTTACGAAAATTCACTAATATCTTGATGAATATCCAATAAAAAATTTTAAGACATTTACCCGATATATGCGATATACTGCTTACTGTTCTCTCGCAAATATTGGATAAAAGCTTATTTTTTCTTACATGCGTACCTAACAAAATCTTCCTAAATTGCGATTCAGGCGTGGGACATTCTCCGAAACCTTTTATAAATTACAGATCAAGTTCACTCCTTCCTGCGAATATGATAGATGCAATTTTGCTGTGTATAGTATATGAATCTTCATTTCAAAACTTTCTTTGCAAATTTTGTGTCCACAGTTTCTCTTTCATAACTGTATATGAAAATTTAGCGTCCGAATTTCCCTTTCAATTTTTTTTTTCTAAAAAATTGCGTCCGATTCTGACCCGTTCACACCAGTCTCAATGCAAGTATACAAGTATATTATATATATATTTCAGCAAGATTCTGTGTGGCAGCCTTTTACGCTGCATGGAACAGTAAGCCGGCTTGTGGGGCGATTTTAATTTCTGTTAGCTAGAACAACCTCGTCATGATTTTTTTACGTTTAGCGCGAGAATAGTGTTCTAAACCAGCTCGTCATCCCGTGTGTCGACGGATTTTACACGTCTCAGCGAGCGTAAAACCTGCAGATGCCATGTAACCCAAACATAACCAGGCAGGCATTTCTCTTCAGTACCTATGGGAATGTGTGCTAGACAGCACTTTTCTCGGTGCCATATAGGGATCTGAATTTTGGAAAACTGACTTTCGTGATGAAGGTCCATATGTTTTCACGATATCCAAGAGAAAAATTTTGTGCGTGACTTCATTTTTACCTCCGCCAAGGAGGTTATTTTTTCGTCGTGTTTGTCTGTCCGTCTGTTTTTCTGTCTGTCACTAAGATAACTAAAAAAGTTATGAACTGATTTGGACAAAATTTACAGGTATTGTTAGTTATGTTAGGAGGAACAGATAATTAAGTTTTGGTGAAGATATGTCCATTCGTTTGTTTGTCTGCCTCATTTTTCTCAATGCCATAACTCAAAAAGTTATGGGTGGATTTTTATGAAATTGACATGAGTTGTTAGGTATATAACAAAGAGTAAATGACCAAATTTTGGTGATGAGCTGTTTGTTCGTTCGTTCGTTCGTTGTCACTGTTTTTTATTTTGTGCTTGTTAGCACAATAACTCGAAAAATAATGAATGGATACTTATGAAATTCATAGGGGTTGTTAGTATTGTTAAAAGACATACGTAAATGATTGACTTTTGGTGCAGATCGGTTTGTCCGTTTGTATGTTTGACTCATGTTTGTCATAACGTTTGTTAGCAGTATGACTCTAAAATTTATGAACGGATCTTCAAGAAACTTGCACTAGCTGTTATTACTATTAAAAGGCACAAATGATTGGATTTTGGAGTTTACTTGAAGAAAATTATGGTTTCAGAGCCAACTTGAACTTTTGCTAACGTTGCCTTGCTTTTCGGAGGTATGCGCTCTCAGAGTTTTCTAGTTTAAATAGTTTTGTGCTGTGTTATGAAATGCGCAACATTTTATTAGTGATAGGCTAAAGTATCGCCTCATATATTCATATGTCGGCTGTAAGTTATTTATTGGAGGAGGCAAAATGAGAACTAGTATACGAGCTTTAATTAACATTTATTATAGTTTGCTACGTATAGATTACTTCGAGTTGCCTGTCTGAAACGCAAGCCGGCTTGAGATTATTATCAATATTTTTTATCTGAGTGCCTATATGGTTAGTCAGATATATATAGGTCCTAACCCCAGTCATGAATAGACTTTACTACCCACTCAAAATACCAATTTAAGGTCCTACAGGTGAAAAGAGACACCTAAATATATTGTTTGCTAATTAAGATAAGTGACCACAAATTAACAAGAAGCAAAAGTGTCGGTTGTGACGCAATTGAACCGCATTTAACGATCTGCAAGAAACATAGGCCTACCGTACATTCCTAGTTGCAGGTCAACAATGGGGGCAGTCATTGAATTTGACGACACAAAAGCGACCTATTAGTAAATCAAAATACAATTCAGACTTCATTAATAGCCATTGCTCATCAATGCATTTCTTGCCAATAAGTCTAGTCTCTTAACGTCACCATAAACAGTTCATTTTTTGTCAAAGGCTCCTATATATACTTCTGTTGTATACGATTAACCGTATAAAGAACCTACTACGTAAGAGTAAGATGTGAAGTATATAGTACACATGGTCTGGCATCTCTGTCAGGAAATTCAGTACGGAAGTTTTTTTTTTTTTATTCTATTTAGGGTTCAGTTTACGCTCTCAATTCTATCTTTAAACTCCGTTAATTTAAGTGCTTTCCATATTGTACTGCCTGTGCTAAATATAACTCGATTTTATACTTAGAATCGATTCCTTCACGACGCAATTTAAGTGTAAATGAGGATGCTGGAATAATCTCCAACCGGATTGCGATTAGAGGGACAAATCAAGGATTCCCGAGGATGCTTAATGTTAGCACGGATTATGATATAAAATTCTTATAGCATTCATTAATGATATACTTGAGGTATTCTCGACTGGCTCACGGAAGCCGAGCTAAGCTAAATTCACGAAGCTCAATTTGTCTGGAACTTTACATAGTAGCGTTGACTTCGCCACTGAGAATCGTGCTTTAAGCCTTACAACACCACCCAAATGAGCTCGAGACGGTTCGAAACTCCAATTTAAGGAGCAAAGGCGAGTGTTTGGAATTTTCATGACTATAGTCGATAAAAGGATAACGCACGAAACGCGATCCAACGAGTCGAAACCAGCGCACCCGTCTGATATTACAGACCCTTCAGTGAAGCCCTTTGTGATTAATTTTGCTTGCCAAGCGATTGCACTTTATGTTTCGGTTCATTAACATTAATTCATTCTAACTTGAGATAAACAAAATGGCATGTACTGCACATGTAAGCCCGTAAATTACAGAAATAAAGTGATTCCGTGCGTACGTAGGTTACCGTATTTGCAGTAGTAGCTACATAGAACTAAGTTAGCAAGTGCAGTTACTCCATACATATTGTGGATATTAGAAAAGTATTTAGAATGACGACGCTTATTTGTATTTGTGGTATCTACGTACGTGCTATTTACACGATTAGGTGTCCTAACCCCGTATAAATAATACCAATGTAAAGAGAGCGATTCTTCTGATCAGGGTTACTGTATTTGTGATGTTATAGGGCTGATTTCAAAAAGTACCGTAACCCTTAAACTTCTCCGAAAAGATTGAACTGCTTTCTTATAAGGATTATTTAGGGTATAATCCCAAGAATCCCATTATTGTAGCATCGGATTTTGCAATAATTTTCATTAACATTACTGCATTTGTGGTATTATACAAGCTTTACTTTCACAAACGCGTTTAATTCAAAAATCGATAAACTCAAAGGTATTCTTATGAGTTAGCCTATATGAGTATAACTGCACTTGTGCTATGTTATTCTGACATATATACATTGATAAGCTCTTCCACTGGTCAGAGTACTATAGGTTTATTACTTCTCAGAACCATAATAACTATCAAAGAATTTATTACTCCTCGACATGGTCTCCGTTTCCTGATCCTTCCCTAACCGTAGCCAAATACTCCTGCCTTACATCGTAAACTTGTCCTTGGGAAATTAATTTGTTTACAGCAGAGTTGGTGCATGCATGATCGATGCTGGCTATGTTAAATCAGCTGCCTTATAGTATTGTGCACATTATCTTAAACATATTATGTTTGTATGCGTTTTTATACATATTATTTACTATTATTATAAAACAATATTTACATACTATATATGCATAATGTCTGCAAAACACTTATATTATACTTTATACTATACAAACATAATTATTATATTTGGAACTAATAGCAATTATTTAAAATTGGTGTCTGAACTATAGATTTACACCTTACAATATTCATCTGGAATTGCTCACTAAGAATAGTATTTAGTGAAGAGTTTATGTTAGTATTAACGTTCACAATCTTGTTAGTGATTGGGCTAATGCCAGTATTCGCGTGGAAATGATAGAGAATTAGTATTGGTATTGTATTAGTATTCGTGTTCACATTACATAACATTCTTTTTGATATCAGTATTTGCAATAATATTTGTGTTAGCCTTAGCATTCACGCTAATATTTCGTCATTGTCGTGTTTGTATTAGTTTTTACTAGGTCTACATAGTATTGATGCTAATATTACATAAAATACTTTTTACTGGAAGCATTTGCAATAATATGACGTAATATCTATAATTAGTTTTCACGGTAAAATTTGATAGTATTCGCGTTGGTATCAAATGTGCATTAATTTATAGAAAGTATTCTTATTTGTACTATTATGTACTAGCTGGAATTCGAGGAAATTTCGTAGAACGAAAGCAATTTTCTTCATCTAGCGATGTTTCGTACCTGTGAAATATGTTCCAAATCAGAGAGCAAATCTTCTGTGTATGGTCTATATATATAGGAGCAGTAGCAGCTAAAACAATAAAAATTTGACTCATGTTGTTCTCGCTCGAGGTCATATCTAGGATGCCCCATTTTCCCCTGTCAAATGCTGAAAGACCCTGTGGAAATTCCAGAAAACGAAAGCATTTTTCCTCAGTTGTGATGCTCTTAATTGGACCCGTATCATGCCTGCAATGTGTTAAAAATACTCCAATTCAGACAGTGAATCTTCTACCTAAGACGTACTTACGTACGTGCGATCCGTAGCAGCTTAAATTTGCACTTGACTTCTTCTCTTATTGTTCCCTCCCCTGGACGTATCAAGGATACCCTAATTTACCCTTATCTGATGCTGTTGAACGCGTCACGGTCGTACTAACTGACTAACGAAGCGACAAGCAGAATTTTCATATAAATCTTTGTATTAGTAGTACTAGCAGTGCTCCTTTTCATGTTGATGCAATATTATTAGTATTATAACTCTCCATTTTATCTATTGTTGGTAAGATATATTACATTATTTTATATACTTATGAAAGGGTTGATATTTGTCTCATAGAAATAGTATTACTTGCATGTGTATCAGTTTTAGCGACGCTGCTAATACTTTATGTTACTCAACAGGCAATGCTGTTACTATCATGAGGGGAATAGTCGTATTGGAATATGATGTTGGCTTGCTAACTCTTGAAAGTTACTCACGAAGCATATGGCAACCCTATAAACTTTTAAGCTTACCGTCACGCTCAGAATAGCGTAGTAGACAGGATGGTTACTTGGTAACCCTACGAACTTTCCAGCTTTCCCTCACGCCTAGAAATGCGCACAGGACATGGTAGTTAACTGTTACCTCTACGAACTTTCCAGCTTACTTAAAGAAGGAGCAGGGATGGGGAACCCATGGACGGTGGAAGTCCCCCAAAATTCCAGGCTTAAGTGCCATTTTTTAGGCTCCCAAGACCATGATCTAAGGCGGGCAGATCCGCGTTGATTGCTCTGAGAGGGTCATGGTCCTGATCCCGGTCATCTCGCTCAATTTGGGGCAGCTGGACCTGCATACTGAGGGGTCAGGATACTGGCCCGCTTAGGGTGATGGTATCCTGGTGTTAGTATCCTGAGGAGAAGGATGATATTCTGCCATAACAATCCTAATAAAGAAATTGGTAAAATGATCAGGATGAACTTGACATTTTGTTGGTATAACATATGTTGAGAAGGATGATATTCGGGTATAAATAACCAAAATAAGAAATTGGTACTACTATATAGAGCTGAAATTGGTTAAGTGTTAGGATTCTTTCGACAAAAACATGTCATCCTGATACTGTTACCTGATAACAAAGATACTGGTTCTTTGTTTACAAGGGTTGTATCTGTTATCCGTGTCCTAATGAGGAGGAGGGCTTCAGGCTCAGAAAAGTGTTCTGATGTTAGTATCCTAAGCAGAGTAGTATCCTGCTGAGGATACTAGTATCCCTGTACTATAGTTTCCCAGCATACAATTCTGTTATTATTGATATAAGTGTTCACGTTATCATTTAAAAACTAGATGAAAATTGTTGTTGACAGTATTAATTATTGAAAAATTCCAGTTGAAGATAAGTGAACCTCTTAAAGTAATGTTTTATCAAAGAAACTGTTTATCCAATAATGAAAAAAAAAATTACTTAATCCGCTGCTAGGAAAATTAAGACAAAATTGTTAAACCTCTACTCTCTTTCGTTGATTCAGTAATAATTACAAAGATGAACTTATACTATACACATAAAAGTTTCGTTTCGTTAATTCTTGTCATAATTCAGAAAAATAAGAAAATTAAATTACACTAAAATACTTTCTTAAAAAAGAAGTGTTGCCAGTGTTTGAAAGAACAACATATGAAAACAAAGATTCAGTTACTCATAAAAAGAGGGCTATTTTATTTTAAAATTTGCAATTTAATAACTATGCATAAATATTACGATTATAAATAGCGAGTTTCGTTTTTGATTATGGAAATTTTCAATTTTTCAGCTTAATGAATTTACATAAGTAGACAAATAGTGTGCTAGTTTTTAGAGTTATTCAATTAAATTTTGCACGAAAAAATCACTCGTGAAAAAGACAACTAGTGACTCATAAAGATAACTAGTGAGTACAACTAGTGGCCCAACTAGGAAAGCCACATGCACTAGTTCGTCTGCAGATAAATTGCCTCTAGGGCCCAGAGCATTGTACGGCTGCAGTCGAACCCAGGTTTTCTGAGCTATGGCGTCATGGACAGTACGACAATTGCGCCCTTCGGCCGCAAGATCAGCTCCCTCCAATAAACTATGAATGACAGAGATGCTGACATTGCATTCCGAAAATCAAAATTTTCCTCTTTGACTTGGGAGTAGAATGTTCATTTTCGTGACTACGAGAGAGCCAGCGACCCTGATCACTGCGCCACTATAGGTGCTTCATCCTCGAATATCTACATTATCAAACATAAAGACAGTATTGAGCTAGAACGTCTCGGTGGATTAAAGACCATCACCCGCGGTAGGGGCAAATTCAACGAAATCATTTTTGATGAACGAGGCTAGGGCACAGCCGCAATTCTTCTCAGAGATTAGCTCTTCAAGAATAACATAGGAAAAAAGTAAAACGCCTCGTTCTCCAGTCGATCTGCCGCGGTGGAGAAAATTCAACGCCGTCATTTTTTATGGCCAGCTAGGTTTAGTTTTTTGGCATGGGTCACATCTAGGTCAACCCACCAAACTCCCTACAAAAAATATGATGATTGCTCAACTCCTTTGACCACTTATTGGGTGGACAGACAAATATACATACAAATATATATATATATATATGTATATACTTAAATCTTCAACGAAAACATTGTCACTCACTTCGTTCGCGGGTGATAATAAAGGGCTGGAACGTTAGTCTCGGCTGCTCTTTGGGAATGGGCCAGATGGTCCGTCTACTGCCAGCTGTATAATAATTAGTCTAATCTAAACTATGGGTGCGGCCAACTATTACCTTGTGAAACTAATAAATGCTGGAGTTTTATGCATTGTGCAATACGATTTTAAAGTTCATAGAATCACTTATGAAGACAAAGTAATAAGTTAGTTTTGATAATAAAAAATCTTACACGACGGATTGAAGAATTACTTTCCCGCATTGAGAAATTATTAAAACTTAATTTTTATATTATACTAAGGCCCCTAATGAGCAAAAAAACGTGAATTACGCACCTATCATTTTGAAGTTAAGCTCAACAATAAAAAAAAAAGAATAAGCATATACCAATGATATAAAAATTTGACGAGGAGCTTTAAGTATTCAGCCCCGGTTTGCTAGAGAAATGCCAGTGGCAATTTCTACACTAATGGCACGAGCTGCATAAATTATGGCTGGAGAGACACCGGCGCGGTCATGTAATTGTCAAGCGCGTCAGTATTAATTACTTTTGCCTGAAAAGTGCTAATATTTCTGTATTTCATGCATTGAGATTTCACTCAAAATATTGGTAAGACGAAGAGTAAAGTACGTCAGGTTTATAACAGGAAAATTTCTAGGTGGTCGTAGTTCAACAGAACCGTTGACACTAATTGTTTGTTAGCTACGATGAAGATTAATTGTTCATTAGAATATTCATCAAATTCATAGAGACTCACTCCTCTTCTTTTTCTCGAAATCGTACCGAAAAACAGGCAATACTATAAATGTCTTATATTAGCTCAAATTAAGCGAGATGGTCTAATATAATTAGCTTTAACTTATACCGTACTGAATTTTGAATTTCCGATTAATTAAATTGTTCGGAGCTTGAACCCTGAGCGTTTAATAATTAACTGGTCATGAACTGGAATCTTGAAGTTTCCATTAATTACCATGTCTGATACTTGCATCTTGAACTGTCGGCTAATTAACTTGTCAAGAAATTGAATCCTGAATGTTCATTTAATTAACTTGTCTGGAACTTCAACTTTCAATTAAGTAACTTGCCTATAGTACTTGAAGCTTGAACTTTTGATTAATTAACTGGTCCGGAACTAGAACCGTGATAGTTCAAATAATATACATTTCTGCTGTTTGAATCCTGAATGTTTGATTAATTAAATTGTCCGAATATGAATTGTCAACTTTCAATTAATTAACCTGTCTTGCAATAAACTCTTGAATGTTCGCTTCAACAAGTTTGAAAGAGGTATAGCATGTGAATAGCAAATTGATTTCATTTGAGATAACTGAATAAAGTTTATCTATAGGCTAACTGGGTCTAATTTTTTCGGTCCTGCTTCAGGGTTTGACGTAATCAGTATATATATGTATATAAAACCACTTTATCATTAACGCTTATGTTGGATGAGACAGTGAATATCACTGCACATTAAGAACGTCGGAAATATATTACCTATTACCCTCATCTTTTTTTACAGCACTGGAAGGAGGATGCTGATGGTTTATTGAAAGGGAATCTAACATTAATCTAATCTCGTTTGATATTCAAAGCAGAAAACCAAGTGGACAGGTTAAATTTTTCCTCCAGGCATGCACTGCTGTTTGAAAAACGAAGAGGGGGTTATAATGTACATTGTTTTCTGTCATTTTTGATCCCGTGTACACGAACCTCCCAGTCTATTAATTTAAAATATCGTCCGTACAATAAAGTTTCCCGTGTATGCTACCGGTCCTATGTCAATTTTTGCAAATTTAACTGCAGCCGGAACTTTTCACCACTTTTCCTTTTGCCGAAACCACAGTGCCCGCCTGGTATCCGCTTAACAACTTTTGTTGGCGCTAGCAGCCTAGAGCCAACTCCACGAATCTGACTGCGTAATTGAGGCCGTGTTTTCAGTAGCTCGATGACTATGAACACCGTGTGTTCGAAATCGTAATGTATCAAGTTTTGCGTATTTAAGCTACTCATAATAAGGAGGGACAGTTGAAAGTTCACGATTAGCACTTGTCATCACAGATTAAATTAGGAAGACACAGACAGGCAGTTCTTCAGTATTTTAACAAGGAAATCTTTCGTGAATGATGACGTCACTGTCTTCATTTTCTTGTTTTCGTCAAAAGGTGGTATACAGGGTACGAGTTTGATCTACATGCTCCTGCTAATTAAAATTTCGTCAATGCTTAGTGGCTAGAAAATTCTGAACTCGGAAGACTTTTTAAAATTAAATCATCCTCAGAGTCATTCTACTTTCTAAACTTTAAGAACATGTAGTACATTTCCTTGATTCAATTTTCGACTTATTCATATATAATATAACGCTTTGTGTATTTATTCATTTCGCGTCCGCTTTGAAGGAAATAGATAGGTAAAAAATAAGCCATGCAGGTTACAGATTTTCTAAGTCGATGACCAGGTTGCAGAAGATGGCGACGGCTGATCCTTATCCCTTTATCTGAAGACACTTCTTACATGGAACACTTTTTCAAATCGGAACACTATGTTTGCAGCTTCTGGAGTCTGATTTTATAACTTTTTTTCTCTAGTCACGACGTATAAATTCGGCAGATGGTCAACAAAGCGCTTTGGAGGGGGTGAATTTTCACGGGCAGTAGAAAATAATTTCTTCTAGCTTACTGTTTTTCTTATTGGACGGAGCCGTGTTCTCTTCTTCTTTTTTCTCTAGTTGCGTTCCCATTTTCATAGGGGGTCGCTGTTTCTCGCAATTCTCCTCCACAGCGTCTGATCTACCACCCAATTGTCCTCCAGCTGCTTGTTTTCAGGGTTTTCACACTGTCACTCCATCGCAGTTTAGGTTGTCCGCGATTCCGTCGGCCGTTTTCTCTTCGCGGGCCAAAATTTCAGCTCTTCAAATGAGGCAGATATTTGAGTTGGTGAGACGGTATCAATGGTATCATTGAAACGGAGCGCTGACATTGTATTTAAGCTGACCGGACAGGAGTTACATTCAAAGATATTAGAGTGTTTTATTCAAGCTTTTACTTCTGTATATCAATAGAGAAGATCTAGGGATGAGAGCACGAAAAAAGATAAGTGAAGAAAATGAAGAGGCGAATCAGAGGAGATTCTGCACCCGGCCTATAGGTATTAGGGAAACATCGATTATTGCTCGAATTTTTTCACGCACGGGTCCACTTGTTAGTTAATAAACTCTAGCTTTGCTCAGTCCAAATATCTTTCTCATTATACAAAATTGTTCACGGCACTGTCGTCACAATTCTGATGGCTAACCGATGACGTCACAGGACTTTCTAGGTAGAGCTGAGCTGCGCTTAGACGCTGTCCGTCTGTATTTACATTAGTCTGTGCTTGCCATAGTGTAAGTATTGCAGTAGCGGCTGATATTTTCGACTAATTTTAACGCAGCTAAATTTTACTCGAGTTGAAGCCGAGCCGTGGGAGAGTAAACTGACTACCTGAGTTGGCGTTAAGCTGCTAGCGTCGTCACTAACTAGCATCAGGAAATACAGGATGGAGACTATATTTTACTGCAGGAAAAATTTGTAGTTTTTCAGTAGAGATAACAAGTCAAATTTGCGGTAATTTTCAATCTAAATAGCTACGATTCGCCGGCATCCTTTTCCATGTGTCAGCCTTCAACGCTGCCTAAAAATCAGTTGAAGCAGAAGTATCAGCGGTATGCAGTGCACCATATCTGGGTTTATTTTCTTCCACGCACGGATAAATGCTCATTTCTGAGCATAAAAATTTTTGTTACCAAACCTTTGCTTAAAAAATTGGTCATATTCAGCAGTACATTGGGTTCAGATCAGGGGATGATGGGTTCCATAAATCTTTGTCGATGGAGGAAAAAAATTGGTTCTGCTTTAGGGTGTCGTCAGTTTTGAAGCTTGCAATGGAGCTCCGTACGTCTGGTTGAAATAGAG
This sequence comes from Parhyale hawaiensis, assembly GCA_001587735.2. Lineage (NCBI taxonomy): Eukaryota > Metazoa > Arthropoda > Malacostraca > Amphipoda > Hyalidae > Parhyale > Parhyale hawaiensis. Next base: position 22,018,328 of record LQNS02276498.1, read on the forward strand.
AAGAGCCATCTGATCACAACCCCAGGGTTGTATGCGTTGCGCCCGTGACCCCGCCTCTTAAAAATTGCTTCGCAGTCACAACCCGAGAAGCGATAATGACGATTGCGACACGGGTTACAGTGACGCGGGTTACAGTGACGCAAATACCGTAACCGCTCATTCAGAGAAATTAATTTCCAATATAGGAACCAAATTAGTTATACAAATGATTGACAAGTAAACTTCGCAACTCGGAGAAAGCAAGTAAGAATCTCTATATCAAGTTATATTGATGAAATCACGCTCAAGACATAACTTCTTCATTGTGGAGCTTACTACGCTCGTCCACAGATGACGCTCTTATTAAAGCATTTCGAATAATGGTTATAATTTTTTTCCGATTGCTGTAGCCCAAACTGGATAGCGATTACAAGACGCCTGTGCTTGTCTTTAGTTAAAATGAGAGTCACTGCTGTCAAATTTTAATCAGAAACTAAAAAAAAACGTTGCAAAACACGGTCTGTAATGACTGCCTGAAACCCATTACTACTTCGATTTTTTTCATGGTTCTGCGCTGAAAAATATTTTTCGCTTTTTAATTCGTAGATGTTTTACGTTAATTATGCCTCACGAGTTCAAAGAAAGTAAAGCTTTGGTGCGGAATGAAAGTTACATTCGATATCTATGCTACAGCTATTTCAAAAGTATTGCAGATGGCTTCAGTGGTTATATTTCAAATGGGCAAAGCAAAGGCCAAAGTGTCTCTGAGAAAGTGAATTTCCCATGCGATAATGATAACAGACAGGCGGAGAGACCAACCAACCAAATAAACAAGCAATCAACAAACTCAATTACTATACAGAAGGATTGCAATTTCCCTCATAATATCAATTTTAATCTTGTTGGTGAAATTTTTCGTAAACTTAACAGACCTCAGGGCAGGATTGCAAAATTCAGCATCAGCGTGAAGTTTCTGGCTATCCTTGTTTTTCCGTAAACCTCAGTGTAATATGCAACGTCACTCATAATATCATTTTCGTGATTGTTGGTGAGATGTTTTCTAAAGGAGTGGAATCAAAGGGAGCCTGGGCAGTGCCAGTCTTCATACAGTCCACTTGCACGGCCTCGGTGAATATTTTACTAATTGCGTAATTGCATTTTTGACACGTACACATCACTCTGGTCCAGCCACGCCATTCTTGATTAACTCATATACTCCGGGGAAAGTGCACAATTCCAGTTTTCATTGGTAAAAGTAGTATCTACTGTAGATTCTTTTCAGGTTGTTCATGTTTCTTACTTATAGTGCAACTTACTTTCTGTCAGGCACACATTGCGATGCACTGGAACGACTTTTCTAAACTTGTTCGTTTAGTTAGAAGAAGAGTATTTTAAGTAATTACCTCCGCCTAGAAGGTTATGTTCTTGTCGAAGTTTATCTATTTCTTTGTACTTGGATGTAACTAGATATACCTAGCTGGTTTTGTAAAACATGTCATCTACTTTTCTTTACTACCAATGAAAAATTTTACGCAAACAAAGAACTCTCATAATAGGTTAGATAATGTGAATTTTATTTTTATTGCAAAACCATGTTTTTTCAAGAAACATATTAGAAAATGTGCTGATCGAGAGTAATACAAAAGGAGAAAAGCGACTGGCCGATACTTAAATTAAAAACTTCTAAGTTATAGTTTTTCACCATGTAAGCAATGCTTGTTCAACTCAAATAGCGTTTTCTCTTTATATGTACAAAAAGAAGCAAAAGGAAGGTGTAAGACTGCACTTGTGGCTACGCTAAATCATCCGTTATATATCAAATAACAGTAAAGCATTAACTTTATACCGCTATAATAGGCGTCCATAGAGTTTACAACACTCAGTATTTTGGAATGCACCTACCGTAGACGTTATCGTTCAACGTAAGTTTGATGCAGAAAATTTGTTTGATAACGTGCAGTATTTGACAAAATTCGGTAATGTGCTAGATATATCAACTTAATTTGATAACGTAAGGAACTGTGCTAAATATTGAAGTTTTATTTGAAAACGTACGGTAATGTACTAGATTTTGCAACTTTATTTGGCAACGTAGTATAATATATGTTAGATAGATGAATTTTATGTGTTAAGATACAGTAATGCGCTAGATATTTAAATCTTATGTGATAACGTATGACAAAGTACTATAAAAATTGCAATTTTATTACATAGATAACATACAGTAATGTAATATCAATCACAATGTTTTTACAACGTTAGATAATGGGCTAAATATTACAATTTTGCAATATTTGACCATGTGCGGTAATATGCTAAGATTTCATTTTTTTTTGTTGTAGCGTACGGTGTATGACATCGCTCCCAAATGCTTATATTGTCGATAAATGAATAATTGCATTTCTTGGCCAATTGTTCAGGAATCGTTCTATAACGTGTATGAACAATTTATTTATCTTTCGCGTATGGTATTATAAATGTACTTATTTCTCTACAATCATGAGACGAAGCTCCTGAAAAGATCAGCAGTACATTTCCCAATTCTGAATTATAATATTTTGGTCCGTTTTTGTGCCTCTTAGTCCGTCTGTGAGCTTCTTGGTCTTTCTGCTGGTTCTGTGTTCCATCTGAAGGTTCCTTGGCTCGTCTGTGAACGTCGTAGTCCGTTTGCAACCCTCTTTCCAGATCTATTGTCCAGTAATTATTATAACTCTATTCCGTAGTAGACATATTGCATATTCCATGTGACAACTATTTCTGCTAAAGTGGCGGCGTAAAGACTTATTTGTCTCCTGTGCAGGTATTAGTAAGGAACTAACAGAAGACCTCAACAAAAATGGACTCAGCAGTCCTCCAGTGTCCAAGCTACACCCGTCATCCGACGGTCGGCAGGGACAGTCCCACATGGATGTCCCTCCTCCACCAGCACTCACATCCCCACACCACAACCACACGTCACCACACCACAGCACCACGCACCACAACCATGCGGCTACCACAACCCACCACAGCGACCATGTCACCACCCTAGCCAACCTCGACAACCCTAACAGTGGTGCGCCAGGTCACCTACGCAACTCTGAGGTGGGTCGCGAGGTGGTTGTTAGCCGGGGAATCTCTATTGGAAATATTTAAGTATCAGTTGCCGATGTCTACAAGGGAACATATCGGACAGTATTTGCTGTTTGTCTTAGGTTTTCCGACCGGGGTGTTAGAGTATCGGCTGAAATTAGCTGTTTTTGACTTTTTTCATCTACAAGGCTGCATTAAATTCTGATATAAATTACGGTTATGGGAAAATTTTTTGAGCCTCATCAAGGTGACTTAGGAATGTTTTGCTTGTTACTTTGTACAGTACTTATTTGAAACTCTTACTGGCTAGTTGGATGATGAACCAATCACTCAGCATCCAAACCCAGTCGTAAATGCATGCGTTAGGCCACTGAGATAACATACTTGGTTAAATTTATAGTTCCAAGTGCTCGATGACCTATAGGTACTCGTGAATCAAGCCTTCCTGCATCGGATATCTACGATTAAAAATATTTATTTTTATGCTAAATAATAAAAGTTACATTAAACAAGGCGACTTATAGAACGAGGACTTCCCACGAACAGCTTGCCAATGGACATATGGGACTTTCTGGCGTCACGTTTTTTTTTGGCGCCGAATATCTTGGAGCTGATTAAAACTGAAACAGGTTATATGCGCTAGATGAACTTACTATTAAACCTTTTATTTTAGATTAATATTTAAAAACTAACATTGAAATAGTCGTACAATATGTAAAATTTACTCGTCAACTTTCACATACTAAAGAAGATAACATCAACACTATATTGACTGAAGTCATTTATTTAATGCATCTCGGGATGGTGGGCTAAACCGCGCAAATATCCTTACGGCTCTCATTCTAATCTAAACATACCTAACCTAACCGTACCTAACTTAACCATACCTACCGATACCTTACCTAACCTTACCTAAACTAATCTAACCCAAGTATTGGGCACCAAAATATTCGGTGCCAAAATATCGGCGCAAAAAAATAAATAAATAAATGGGCCCAGAAAAAAATAGGCCCAAAAAAATCGGCGCCAAAAAGTCCCTTTTCGCAGTAGTTCGATACTGCGTGTGCTGCGGTAACTCGGCTTTGAATGTTGCTGGGTCGCCCTTCAGTTCAGTCGTCTGCATGTAGAGAACTGCTCAAGCTACTCGACTGCACGAACTTTAATTCTAACATTAAAAAGAGAAGATTAAATTAACGGTACGTTAGCATTACATTTGATGGAGCTACAGACGGCTAAGCTTAGGGTGAAAGCGATTAATTTTATCAGTAGTCTAATCGAAGGCTTAGTATTAAGTTCGGTGGGTTGCTTATTGGTCAGTCATTATGCCGTATATAAGTATATTGCACTTATTGTAGGATCGTTATGTGTTGTGATTGAGTGTTGTCTAGTTGACTATTGATTGTACATTGATCAGTGATTATAGGCACTGGCTGTAGGATCGTCACTTTTAGAATGGGTTTTATTGTTGACTATACGTTGTTTATTTGTACTGATAGTTTGGTGGAATCATTACTTTTCGAACCAACTCCTTACTTCAACGTTCCTCACAAGGTGACATTCGAAACCATGGCATAGCTATGAATGAATGAAATTTTCATTAATCGTTATTGGGTTAGCTGTTTCCTAATCGAAATGATATTTTTCATTAATTAATTCCTATGACTCATAATCTCCCAGTCATCCATCGTCATCGGCTGTGCTTTGCTTACTACAAGCCAACTTTCAAGCACTACTTAAATAATCATCCAGTATTAACAGAGATTTTCTATAATCTAGATCACCACTTCACTCAAAAGCTACGTTATTCTTTCTAGAACCATATTGCCTTACACTGATCATAATCTTTAAATCTGAGTAATCTTACTCACAGCGAATGAACTATTCTTCATGAATTACCATTTGACATTCATTACCCTAGCTAATGACCTTGAAACGATAACCTTAAAGGAGACAGGCGCCGAGCACTCTCTGAGTATAACCGCAAGGGACGTTTTTTTCATTAATTAACCTTTCATAGTCATCATCATACCTAATACAACTTGAATCTTTACAATTCATCACTGTATCTTATTGCCCCGCAGGCATCCACAACCAATATTCAACTTCCAGAAGGCGAACTATTCTTCTTTAATCGACTTCTAGTATTCATAACCATGTCTCATAACCCCCACAGGCGACCTCAGTCAACAGCTGCCCCGTGCTCACCACCAGCGAACTCTCTTCCTCCAACGACAAAAACGCCAAGCCGAAGCGCCACCGCACGCGGTTCACCCCCGCGCAGCTCAACGAGCTCGAACGGTCCTTCGCCAAAACGCACTACCCCGACATCTTCATGCGCGAGGAGCTCGCCATGAGGATCCAGCTCACTGAATCTCGAGTGCAGGTGCGTACTTTCCGTGTGTGTTTTTTACGTCCTGTATTGTCAAGGCTGGCGGCCCCTAGTTTGAAGGCTCTCCGGCCAGTTGTCCTGACCCATTTATTTGTATGGCTTACGATCATCGCCTCCTTGGCTATTACACTTATTAAAATAGTTTATACACTCAGCTCCGCCGCAGGTTGCTATCGTTATTTTATAGTAGATATAGTTATAATTCCACTCATAACTCAAGTAGCTACAATTATACGCGGCCAAGGTGCCTCTTGCTTGGATCGTTGGGATTACAAAAAAACAAAGCGGCCGCAAAAAGGCCGCGCCCAGCTGCATCCATTACTACGGCACCATGAGCAAATGCGGCGGCCGCCAGTTCAAATCCCGCAATGTCAGCATGGATTTTCGCTGGAGCTCTTTGATATCTTCAGCGGGGGAATTACAAGAGATTTACAAGTTGGCCCTCGACACCAGCTACCTCTTCTGCTCTCCAAACTACCCTACATTCGCATTTCAAGATCATAAAATATTTATAGGTTTAATTATAACAAATCTAGTACAATAACACACTTTCCCCTCCCCGCGGCGGGAGGTATTACGGTAAAATTAAAACCTTGCTATTGTGTATTCTTTACATGAGAGATAATTACGCGTCATATTTATTTTTGGGTGCATAGGGACGTGCAAACTTGGGGGATGTATCGCCAATTATAGTATATTATTATTATCTTTTTACTAAGCTTCACTACTGCCCATTGTGGCGAAGCGAAAGCTGTGCTGTGCAGGCAACAGTCTGAGGCTTTATACTCGTGTTGGTCACGACCCACGAGCAACACTTCTTCCTGGGGTTTAGTACCCCTCAGATTTAGGTGTGAAGATTGTCCTATGCTGCTTGTTGAGAGAATACTGACCAGTTGGTATGCGTTGATTGTTTTGTCTACTTCTCTCATTGGCAAGTTTTCCTGATCACACTAAAGTAGAATCCTTCCAGTAACGGATTTTTTTATGTAAGTGTCAAAAGGATTAATTTCAATCATTCACGGGGCAAGAAGCCCTAAAGGGCTTTTCCAATGGCGTTATTCTTACGGAGACTTATTTTTGTTTGTTACAAACAAAGAGTTAATAATTGCAGAAAAGACAATATGATTCACATTGCTTTACTCAGAGTAGAGCTCGGATTTTGCAAGTCTGTTTGGTATCAGATATTTTATGATTTTGCATAAAGTTTCCCCATAATTTCAGCGCACCGCGAGTCTGTAAGTGAAGCCTTCTGCGTCTCACTGGTTTCCATTGTTGGATGTCTCTGTGGCACACCAGGGTATCTTTTTAAAGTTATTTTACATATTGATTTATTGCAATGCAAGCAAAGAGCCTGTCCCAAACTTGCCTCTGGCCTCACCAATACCTGCCACTGGCCTCTCCAATACCTGCCACTGGCCTCTCCAATACCTGCCACTGGCCTCTCCAATACCTGCCACTGGCCTCTCCAATACCTGCCACTGGCCTCTCCAATACCTGCCACTGGCCTCACCAATACCTGCCGCTGGCCTCTCCAATACCTGCCACTGGCCTCTCCAATACCTGCCACTGGCCTCTCCAATACCTGCCACTGGCCTCTCCAATACCTGCCACTGGTCTCTCCAATACCTGCCACTAACCAACTACTCCCCTCTCCTATCAAACAGTCCTGGGCGGTAGCCCCGCTACTTGGAACAGCTATATTGCAT
>LQNS02276498.1:22025657-22054643 GCA_001587735.2 Parhyale hawaiensis
ATACCTGCCACTGGCCTCTCCAATACCTGCCACTGGTCTCTCCAATACCTGCCACTAACCAACTACTCCCCTCTCCTATCAAACAGTCCTGGGCGGTAGCCCCGCTACTTGGAACAGCTATATTGCATTACTCTCTAATTGATATTGGCCAATAGAAGCCAAGCGCCACCCGGGGACACTCACTCACTGCTGTAACATGCAGCCTGGAACTCACCGTGGTCGCGATGTCGTATTGATGATATAATTTCCTCGATGACAGTTGGTAGGTAGGATACCAGGTGCCTGACTTTCTGAATCGCAGCCTTCGGATAGTATGAAACAGTTGAATAAAGACTGTCGGGCATTTGTACGTCTGTATATCTGTTTATTTGTCTGTCCGTTTGGTTATCCGTTTCCCGCGATTTCATGAATTATTTACTTACACCAAATATCTAAACAACAATTTCGTATCGATGCGTCTGACACCTAGAGAAAATATTGCAGAGAACTCCTTGAAAACTTAAAAAGTAGTTACACTAGCAACTTCAATTTAGTGAAACCAGCTGAACTAGTTTCTTTTCATATATTAATTAATTAATTACAAATCCCTTGATTAAACGTCAAATGCTACGACATTTTCCGTACTACGCCGAAAATCACACTCGAGAAATCATGCGCTAGTAAACATTTCCTTTCGAAAACAAAGGTAAATTTCATTTCAAAGAGCAATTTTCATTTCACTGTTCAAAGATTTCACATGCATTTGTAAATTCATAATTTTTTTATACTGAAACTGAATCCTCACGTATTTTCTATCAAATTTCCAATCGTTTCTCCTTGAGGACACTAATGAAATCCTAGCCTTATCGTGGGAATTTTTACCTCCCAAGGAGATTATGTGTTTGTTTATCTTTTTGTTTGTCACCTAGATAACAAAGTTATGAACGAATCTTTACGAAATTTACAGGTGCTGTTAGGTATGTTAACAGTCATAGATGATTAACTTTTGGTGGAAATCCGTTCATCTGTTTGTTTGTTTGCCTATTTTACCATAACTCTGAAAGTAATTGACGGATTTTTCTGAAATTTACGTGAGCTGTTGGATAAATTACAAAGAGTAAATAACCAAATTTTTCTGATGATCTGTTCGTTTGTTTTTCCCTTGGTTGAGTTTTATGCTTGTTAGCTCAATAACTCTCAAAGTTAAGAATAAATTCTTTATGAAATTTACAGGAGTTTTTAGTATTGTTGAAAAATATAAATGATTAAATTTTTTGTGATGGTCGGTGAGTCTGTTTGACTAATGTTTTCAGACCGTTTGTTAGCAGCATAACTCAAAAAGTTATGAACAGATCTCCGAGAAAATTATAGAAACTCTTAATACTGTTAAAAGGCAAAAATGTTTATATTTTGGTGCTGATGCAAGAAAACGCATGGTTTCAGAACCTATTTGAATGTTTCATTACCGTTGCTCTGCTTGGCGGAGGTATGCGCTCTCAGAGTGCTCTAGTTTCATATCTTACCAAATCCGTGAACAATTCTCAAGACGGAATTGGAGACGCTTATTTGGTATTGAATAATCATTTTTGTATCTCATACCGAACACCGACCCTGCTGGCTTCTAGTGTAACTTTTTATAGCATTCTCAGTTGGTTTTAACATTCATTGCGCTGAAAGCAATGTCTCAATCACTCCCCAAAGTCAACATCGGCGCTGCGTTTCTGCTGTCTAATATTTTATCACGTTCTCAATCGTTCGTTACGTAAACGCGTTGGCGCAAGACGACCGGTTTAGAAGAATCTCAAGTTGATGCAGGGAAGTTGACTCGGAGGCCCGAGTTTCAGGACAAGTAAAAGCACTATATCCCCGCATTAATGATGTAGCGGTGACTTTAAGGCGACGGCTGCAAACTTTGCTTCAGAGGCTTCACTTTTGGTCTCCCGGGACCGACCCACACCCGCTGCCGTTTTTACGACACCGGTTGGGAGTGGCGGAAGGCTCCTCAGCGACACGGGACCACAGATGGTGCGGCAGCGGGATCTCCAGGCCTGTTCACACGTTCGGCTTTTAGTCTACGTTCATCCATCAATTCATCCGAATGTTTTGCATTGGGTTTGTAAACCCAACTGTGTGTACACCGAAAGACTTGACAAGACGTTACCGTTAATGGAGATTACTTTGCAATTGCCTCAAGTAAAGTTTCGAATATCTTTTCAAAGATGAAGTGACCTTTAACTTCCATCTTGTCTGAACATATTCGAACAACGTGAACTGTGAACGCAAAACAAGAGACTGACGTGTGAACCGTCTTTAGGGCTGAATATCGCTTGCTTACAGTTGGTAGAAGTCCGTCCTGCTCCCACATTCAATGCAGTTGGTTGTATAGTTGCTGGCAGTTATGTTTCGGAGCGGCACTGTATATATCCTCCTCTTCCACTTGATGCAGAATATGCTATGTATATGCACGTCGTATCGAGCTCTTCGTCCTTGCAAAACATTGTGCGTGCGACTGTATAGCGTGATTCCGGCTTAAGGGATGGCTATAGATGTGAAATATTTGTTTTTAGCAACACTTCTCGTAATAACACCGTGAAGTAACGGAACCATGAAGAAGTACCGAAACTGCGCCTCACATGTTGTCGCTGTTGTATGATAGTCTTCACAAAATTATGACCCTTCAATTTGCGATAAGGCATTTCAAAGTAATAACTGAGACTAAGCTGTTAATTTGATGAGGAAAACATAAAATTTTAGTCGCCAAGTCACCGCCGTACAACTACGATAATAGGAACGTTTGAAGCGCAGGAGCATCCAGTAAGCGCTTCTTTTTATTCTGGGAATTAGATTCTATAGTTGAATCGAGCGATATTTGTGCAATAATTTCTGCTGGTAACGGAGTATTGGAAGACTAGCCAGCCAGGACTACTTTATTCTTGGCAGCTCACTCCTATTAACCAAGAAAGGCCGATCTAATAGGCCCAAGAAAATGGGTCCGTCCAAATAGCTATGATCAAATAGGCCCGACGGCTGAATGATGCAGCTTCGATACAACCTTATCTTTCTAATGTAGCCTCTGAAAAATTAACATATTAAATACTCACAGTCACGCAATGAATGCATGTATTAACTGCAAGACGCATTCGCTCGCATAGATTATTGGTAAAAAACTTAGGTAATTTTGATCAATTTTAGGTCTTTCTGGTAGCTATTTTGAAATTCAATGTTTCTCACCCCCCCGATGGTTTGTAACCAAATTTTTGTTTTCCATATTTTCCAAGCGAATTTCTTTTCATCATAATTTTTTCTACTCACGATATTGATATTAGATTCGATAGCTGGCAGTAGACGGGCCACTAGACCTATGCCCAGAGAGCAGCCGAAACTAACGCTCCCGTCCTCTGTTAATTCGAGGGTATTTTATTGAAATTTCATCCAACAGTCTTAAGATTTATTTAGTATTTGCAGTGGACTGTAAAGTAGGGTTAGCTTGTGCCAATTTATCACTCTGTTTCAAGTGTATCTTCCCGGATTAAAAATATAATCTTACAGTAAATAACAACACAAAATTTTCATTTTTGGTATTAGCCTTTACCTCCTCGAGTGATGATTCATTCGTTACAGTAAAGTTAGAGTAACAATATGTTCTTTTTCAGATGCGAATCTCACAATTACAATAAATACTATAATTAGTCTATGGCGAAATCTTCGTCGCTGTCATCGCTCCATTTGCTATCTATTTGCTTTGCCGCGTTTTTATAATGTGCTTTTGGAACCCAGTATTGAAGTAAACTCTTGATGGATTTATAGATCAACGCATTATTACAATGTTCATTGTTTTTCCACCTTGTCCAATAAATACAGCTCAACACAATTGAAGTGCCTCTTCACTGTGTAAAGGCACTCAGTTTCGAATACTAAGCCCACTGATACATCCAGTCTCTTCCAGAAAAGCGTTTACAATAGAAGGTGTAAAACATAATATGCAATAAGATGATCCCACGTCACTATCAAGTTTCGACACCCGACGGATTACACCCCTTGATCTGCTATCAAATGATCCCTAAGACATCAGGGATCAGGCAGAGTGCAGGATCTGTAATCCTTCTCATCATTAGAAGATCATTGTGCGTGCTAGCCTATGGTGGCCTGCACCCTGCGATCGTGATTTATAGCAGCGGTCCCTAGGGTGCGCTGGTGGTGGTGTCTTGCTATTGTGTGTGTTGGTGCACTTAGTGCTAGGGTGTCTGTCGGTGTACTGTAGGTAGTGCTGACACTAGGGTGTCTGTCGGTGTAGGTAGTGCTGACACTAGTGTGTCTATCGGTGTAGGTAGTGCTGACACTAGGGTGTCTGTCGGTGTAGGTAGTGCTGACACTAGGGTGTCTGTCGGTGTAGGTAGTGCTGACACTAGGGTGTCTGTCGGTGTAGGTAGTGCTGACACTAGGGTGTCTGTCGGTGCACTGTCTGTCGGTGTAGGTAATGCTGACACTAGGGTGTCTGTTGGTGTAGGTAGTTCAGACACTAGGGTGCCTGCTGGTGAAGCTAGTACTGATTCTCGAGTTAAGCAGGTTAAACCAGTCACCTGATAATAATCTCAGCAGGTCAAGCGATTATAACAAAAACTAAATAACAAACGGCCCGAGTGGCTAAATCCCTCATTAAAATTTTGGCTGCCCCAGAACAGATTTCAGGTTTTAATTCCTGGTGCGTCCCAGATTTCTGTTAATATCCCAGTATTTCGAAGGCCCCGTTGCCGTCATCACTTCTGTAGAAGCAGTAACTGGTAAGTAAATTCCCGTTTTTTCTCACCGTATACCAAAGGCAGCTGCTGCGGAGCTGGTCTTTACGAACCGTCAGTGTTGGGTGTGGCCGCACCGTATCCAATATTGGATCTTCGTTGGCAGCAGCGGTGGCTAATGCAATTAGATGCAGCAATGATTGGCTGAAGTCGATTAATAAGCGAGTCTTTGGCTACGGTTTATTGATATACATGGCATTTTTCATGTCTTTTGCAAGGATATATTGTAGGCCGTTGTAAAACACGAAGAATTTATAAACGTCAGTAACTGGGCAAAAAGTAAACGTAAACTCAATTTGACCGCACACTCCCAGCTGGATAATCCACATGCACTGGTTCGTGCTGCAGGTAAATGACCACTTGGGCTCAGAGGAGTGTACGGTTGCATTCAACCACAGATTTTCCAGGCTATGGCGTATTGACGAAATACCCAGTAGACAACTGCATCTCCATCCCTGAGGCCAGTGCCCCCAGTGACTACGAGTGCAAATATTGCTGACGTTATACAGTCCCTCGAATCTCCGCCGTTTCGATAATGAGTGCGAGTCAGTGACCTTGGCACTGCGCTGCAGTGTAAGTCGTTTGGTAAAAATAAACAGATGTTGAGCAGCTCGTAAATAATATTCAAATTTTAAACGTTGCACAATTGTTTTCTAGCCCTAATGGATGTTTTTGGCACTCGTCAAAGTAAAGTAAATTCGACAGCACGCCACAAACGGGGACTCAATATGCATTGGTTCGTGCTGCAGATAGATGTCCCCTGGCCTCAGGCGAGTGCGCGGCTGTACTCGATCACAGTTTGCCAGAGTTATGGCATCGGAGACAGAAGGCTCATGCGACCACTGCATTTCCCAACAAACCCCATTTCTTGTTAGGGTTAGTGCTTCTGTAGCAGCGTCTGAATGCCGGAAATGCTGACTCAGGAAGTTTAGCACCCCAAAAAGCCACCTGCCTGGCAAAAAGGCTCGGTCCTCTGTACAAGATAACGCTCTAATATTCTGCCTTTCCGGGTAGACTTTGATACATTAACGAGGACTATCCTTCTGTGCTTGTTAAAGGTATGACTATTAATAAAAAAAGCTATGATACACGTATATGAAACATATGACTACACGCTAGAGAGGTAGTGTTGAATAAGTACGTAAGCTGCACGAATTAGCAAGTAAGAGGCATGACTGTACATGCAGGAGGTATGACTGTGAGCGAGAGATGTATGGTTACTTACGGGAGATTAGGATATACATGCGAAAGATACAATTGCATGTGTGTGACCTCTACAATAAACTGAGATGAACCCATCAGGATAGATACCACCACCAACTATGACGTTATCCCCTTGTTTGCTAAATACATATACTTTATGTAAAATTAATATTAGTCGCTCCTTAATGTTTCCTATTAATGTAAAATGAGACGTACTTCGCGTCCTGGCGGCGCACGAGCCTGTGGATAACCACGGGAATATTTTGGCGCGATATAGGCATTGTGCCACTGAAGCGCTAGAAAACCTCTACTACTACTACTACTACAATTGCACGTGAGAGGTGTTTCTGTACACGCGAAAGTATGGGTACAAGTGAGAGGCATAGCTGTTTACGAAACAGGTACGATGACTGTAGGTCATGAAATTACGCTTGAGAGGCATGGCCGTACAAGTGAGAGGCATGACCATACACGTGAGAAGCAGGACTGTACACTAAGAAGTATGACTGTACGCATGAGAGGCATGACTGTACACTTTAGAGGCGTGACTGTACGTGAGAGGTATGACTGTAGGCAGGGAGGCATTCCTGGGGGTGGCAGGGGTGCAGGGGGCTGTGATATGTATCACAGTTGGCGTTTAATTTCGCGTGAGATCTGCTGGTGATCTGTCTGGGGTAACGGAGGGGTGAGTGCAAGAGTGTGTACCTTTGTTGGGAAGGGTGCGGTGGATGAAACTCGAAGGCGAGTAGGGTGAACGGGTAAATTTGTTTGTATGTAATTAAGAGAGAATTGGTGTACTTACGTTCACCAAGAAATTAGCACGCTAGTACAAAAATTCGAACGCGTTCTGTAAGATGCAAAGCAAAGAGAACGAAGAGCGCGAGTGAATGCGCTCATTCATCAATAATGAAACGGGTATATCTACAGCCATATGTGTGTTATAATGCTTAAGGGTATAAGGAGAAGGAAGATGTGGTAAAAGAAAAGGGAATGAACGAAAAGGTTCTTTCTCAGAGAAAAAATGGGCTGACCTGCAAGATCACGGGAATTAGTTTGTTTAGAAAAGAGGTTGGAATGCGTGACAACCGAAGGCAAAAGAGAAAAATTAACCCTAATCATATGCACATATGAAAAATACGGACTGAGGTATTGAATAATTGCAGGTACAAAAAAATAGTCCAATATATATTAAATAACTGCATAATCGAATGAATAAAATATATAAATCTAATTACAAAGAGTCGCGTCAGGGACTCAAACTGGGCACCTACCGGGGACCTACTGGGGACCTACTGGGGGACCTACTGGGGACCTACTGGGGACCTACTGGGGACCTGCTGGGGACCTACTGGGGACCTACAGGAGATTACATATGAATGAATACGACTACATTAACTTCATATGAATGTAGTTAGTGAACAATAATTTTGTGAGAATGGCTACTCCTGCATGAATTAGTGAGGAATGAACTAAAATTTAAAAATATACGCCATATGATGGGTTTAGAAACAAATAACTGTATACATATTTTAACTTATAAAAGAAAGTTTAATGTAGCCCACCGATCTTTGTATATAAATTAGGGCTATATTATTACGTTCACTCTAAGTTTCCCGTTTATCAAAGGCTTTGTATAAATGCAATAATTCGATTATTTGTTTCAGTCTATTTTCGAATTTAAATTGCGATTACTTTTTCTTCGGATTCAGATGGCGGAAGACGGAATATAGTATTCTCCTCAGGTCAAAGGATTAACTTCAGGTGCAATTTCTATTACGTGCCTGGCATACGTTTTGAACAATGAGCTTATTCCTTTTCTATAGAAAAGAAAATTTATGAAAAAATGTCTGATTAATTGCCATGATGTTATGCGTCCTATATAATTAACGGTTGCCAAGTGCATCGCTGAATGACGAAATACGTAGTTCATTCATGGCCAAATGAAGCATTGTTCGTTCGTGCTTCACAATGATATTTTGTAATAATTACCCGAACAGAAACGAGTCTGCCCTAGTGGCTGTAACAGACAAACAGCATCTAGGGTAGCTGAGATTTCTGTTAGGGTAACACAACCTGCGGTTGCTCGGGGGCTGTTCAAGTAAGGGTATCATAGCAGGACTTTTGAAATTCATTTGAAAAATAAAGGATGGCTTATGATATTTCTTAGCTGTTACGCCAGTAGCCAGCCTCTGCTGCAAGGAAGAATTACAAATACTCTTACACGCAGCCGCATCTGCTACACTGTAGTAGCCACGAGGCGTCACCGGTGGTAACCTGGAATATTTGTGGATTCCATGTCACGTGCCGGTGTATTGTGAGCAGCCACACTCGTGCATCTTCTTTCCACCAATTTCAACCGAATATGCACGGGTATCTTCAGTCTAGCCAATTCCACCCGTGAATATTATTTCCTCCACTACCAGTAGATACACCCGCGCATCTTTTGTTATCCAATTCCGCTGGAAATAACCACACCACATTCTCTATACAAAGCTAGTGAAAATACCCTTGCAATTTTTTTATTTAGAATTCCTGGGGATATACCAGTGCTTTTTTCTCTGTGAAATTCTAGCAGATTTACCCGTGTCATTTTTCATATAATTCTAGCAAATAAACCCCTGGTATTTTCTCCATGGAATTTCAGCGGATATACCCGTGCCACCTATACAATTCCATCATATACCTATATATCTCTTCCATTAACTCAATACAATTTCAGTGGATATGCCATTGATCCTTTTGTCTACATGTATTGTTCCGCTGTTATGGTAAAATTTAAAAAAATTATGGTGAGGCCGGTAGATCATCTTCCCTCTTACCACAAGCGTACTTCCCTCGCTGCGCATTGCGGCCCTGAGGAGGGAGTGCGGTTACTGCCTGGCTTTTAGTTTCCCCTCTGCTGGGGGTGGTACGGGACTCCCACGGGACCCTGGGTCCATTACTGCCTGCTGTGATATACATAGTCCTGGATTCATACAGAGATGGGTCCATACGGTACTGGGTCTAAACGGTGCTGGGTCCATACGGTGCTGGGTCCATACGGTGCAGGGTCCATACGGTGCAGGGTCCATACGGTGCTGGGTCTATACGGTGCAGGGTCCATACGGTGCAGGGTCCATACAGTGCTGGGTCCATACGGTGCTGGGTCCATACGGTGCTGGGTCCATACGGTACTGGGTCTATACGGTGCTGGGTACATACGGTGCTGGGTCCATACGGTGCTGGGTCTATACGGTGCTGGGTCCATACGGTGCTGGGTCTATACGGTGCTGGGTCCATACGGTGCTGGGTCCATACGGTGCTGGGTCTATGCGGTGCTGGGTCCATACAGCGTTGGGTCTACGCAGAATCGGATCCATGCAGTGCTAGGCCCATGCAGCACTGGGTGCGTCCATTAGGAACAATGATATAGTAGGAAAGTGAATCAATACCTATTCTCTATATGCGTAGGCTCTGTTCCAGGCAGCCAAGATGCATCAAAGTGTAAACTGAATGCACCCCCGCTTCTGCTTCGTAGAAATTTTTTCTTCAGAGCTCATATGATCCATTTGGTCAGTTAATAATTGTGCGCCCAAGTTTTTAAGGAAAATGTTCTATAGCAATTACTGTATTGCCGCTCTAGAATTTTTCTAAGCTGACTGACTGTAACTGGTCTCCTATTCTTTATATTTAGTATTTAAGAATCGTCTTCTTTTCTTCTTTCATGGTACGAATAGCAATAATTATTCTGCAGTTTTTATTGTTTGTTGTACGGACATAGTTTACTGTATCGGCATCATTGTAACTGGTTACCTCTGCACCACAACAAAAATGCTTCAATGCAATGTCTTCAAAGACCTCAGAAAGTGTTTTCAATTCGAGTTTACGAGACTGTAAAAATGAAAATACTGTAATACAGTAATTCTAATCGAATCACGATTGGTTACTTAGCTGCATACTAAGCCAATTCGGCTTCACTTGACAGTCTTTTGGTCTAAATTCGTACTACTAATGCAAACACCTTGTAAACAGAACTGTGGTTCTACCAAACGGTAAATAAGAAAAACAGTTAGTCATTAAGTCAGTTAACTTAATATATGTCATTCGTGAGCTTCAAATATCGTTTAAAATTAGAGAGAGCATTAGAACTGAATAAATGTGCACTTCTCTATTGTTTACTTGGGACAGGGGCTCCTTCGGGTCCCGGTTACTGCTTATGGAAGCCTAAAGACGGTGGTATGGCGTGACGTCATAGATCGTATCTATTCGGCTTTAGCGTGATGTGGGAAGTTACACTTATAGTAACCATTGTCACTGTTGGACTGTAGACCTTACAAATGTTTTGTTATGATGTCTGGAATGACGTCACACAGCCTTATCTATTTGAGCTTCTCGCCCAAACATCTACTACATCGGCGGTGTTTCCGCTCCGTTCCACAGTTTGCCCTTCGAAACATCAATCAGAGATCTCAAGTGTGCTTATGGTCTCCAGGCAACGGGCCTCAGGCTAAGTGTAAGGCGCAGTTCTCCTGCAGTTGCGGCGTATCTGCGTAAATATACATATAGCACGTACACACTAAAAAATGTGTCATCCCAAAACAGGCACTTCTTCCGATGCACTAACGGCAGTCTGTGGTTTTCGTATTTTCGGTGTTATTTGACGATAATTTTCCTTAATGGGCTATAAAGCAGTTACTCACTAATGGGATGCACAGCCCCTGGTGTCTTCCCATCAACAATGCTTCTAGTTCCATCTATGAAATCGTTACAGTGTACTCGTTACGGAAATGGAAACACTCTTGTACGAGAGTCCGGTATTATAAATGCTGTTCCACCTGTTTCTATACTTGAAGCTCCTGATAAGAGGTCCAATAAAATATACTGAGTGAAGGAGGATCTGGTTATTTTTTCATATGTATGTAAACGTAGTGCGGTTAGACACCAGGCATCTTAATGCAACTTGATAAACTAAATTTAAGTGAAAGCGGTTTCTTTTATAAGACATGCGATATCTTGAAGATATCTATTGTGTATTGTGGGAAGCCCAAAATGCATTTATATCACCGACATCGAGATATCATTAACTTGTTGGTTATAGGGCTTAAATTTCTGGCAACGAAAGTGCTGGACAGTTCACTACCTTTCGGCATAAATAAGGTGAAAGATAGCAAATCTCGCGATACCCGTCTTGATAGGCTTGTAGCATAATAGCCTCAGCATCGAAAGTGCTGCAAAGTTCAGGAGCATATCCGTCTCAAAGAAAGTGAAAGTCACGTTACTCACGCGATGTTTTCGTACAAACAGCAGCATAACGTCATCACCAACATTACCTCTCAGTGTTACCCATTAAACTCTTGTTTACCACCAACGGAGGCGCCGGGAATATCTAAATTGAACACACAAAAGACCATTTGACAAGTCCATTAGTCCTGGCAAGTCATGACCTGGAGGCGGTGCCTTCCCCAAGTTGCTTCCAACATTGAAACTGGTGCACGTGCTACTCACGTAACTACGTGCGGAGCACGTGTCGGCACGCGTGCAGGCACGTGGCAGACTTGTAAGTCCGTGTTATTGGGAAGAAGCACCTGTAGAGCACAATATTCGGTTATAGGTTAACCCTGTGTTGTGTCTCTACGAATTACATGCTATGTTTAGCAACCGGCAAGGGACGACATTGATTAAATGGAGGAAGTGGGTGGAACTCTTACTAGTGGAGGTTGTCGGTGATGTTAATTTTGAAGTTTTATGCAACATATTCATGGTACAGGTACAGTGCATTGTTGCTATTAAATTTGTAAATTGCATTTGAACAGTGGAAGAACAGAGATGATATACCATATATAACATGTACCAAAAGTGTGGGTTAGCTGTTACGTGTACTGGGTGACGTTAATATTAAAATTCATAAAACATGTTCGAAATGATGTTCATTTTAAATTGTTGGACTTTCAAAAATAAACTACTCAAACTAATCACTATACCCTAGCAGGTGTAAGTTAGGGATCTCATTAATTTTAGCATCTGTACTTTTTTCACAACGTATGCACCCAACCATATAAAATGGGGGTGAAATATTGCATTATCATCAATTATAGCGATTTTTACCATTTTAGCAATGTTAGCATTTTCAAAAGTTTAAAAAAATTAGTGAATAGGGGAAAGTTGGTAATTATGGGTAATTTGGGCAATTTGCATCAAAGCTACAGCAGAACTTTGAATATATTTAAAAATATATTTTAAGTAATTGCACATTATAAATTATTAGGTATTGCTGATTGTACACGTAGAGAGTAACTACCGTACTCACTTTGTATATTATATGAAATGCAGGGATAGGATGATAATAAATTTGTATATTCAGTAAAAGGTATAAGTAGAAACTGAAGCTGGCTCACCTGAAATTATCTTCCTGACCATTATTCTATAAACGATAATCAGTAAAAATAAACTACCAACCATAATCAAACGTAGTTGCATCCACCTCGGCTCTACTACAGCTGGTGTTTGCTCCCAGTGTACCTGAGAGAGAACCACGGTGCCCAGCAGCAGGAGACCGTCAGAGTTTCTCCGGCCTGTGCTACTAGCCATTAGCATATTGTGAGACTCTTATCCTGTTTGCGATGCCCGTGTATGTACCTCGCTGTGTGATTTTTTATACATTTTTTTTTTATTACGCAGGAAAAGAGAAAAGATTCTAGAAATACCAAGGTGTAAGGGAACATTTCGATTAGGTTTGATTATATTGTATAAGATTATATTATAGAGTCATATAGTTGTTCACTGGGTGGATGTACTGTTATATTTTGTTGCTAATTGCTACAATCAAAGGTCACCCGAAGGTCAAATCGAAGTGACTGCAAATGAAATCAGTCTTGTAATTACGAGTACTGGAATAGAAAAATGTCCAGTTTCTGACGGGAATAACGGTAATAACAGTAGCTGAATCGTTGGTACTGCCATAATTCTGGTTTTCCGTTGTTTTATGTTTATTGCTTATACAAATTGTACGTTCAGACAATTTTTATCTCCCGCGAACGAAGTGAGAGAGGGGATAATGTTTTCGTTTAGGATTTAAGTGTGTTAGGCTATTTGTCTGTCCACCCAAAAAGAGGGAGAATTAAATGAGCTATGTTAATACTTTTTGTAGGGAGTGAGGTGGGTTGACCTAGATGTGATAAATGCCAAAACTTTAGAATAAGCTGGCAATAAAACATGACGACGTTGAGGTTTGCCTCCCCCCCACTGCAGATAATGGTCTTACACCACGAGGCGTTCTAGTTATAATTTTGCTTTAGCTAGCTCTAAACTCTAAACCCAAAGCGTAAATAACCTTTAGGAGAAAAGGCAAGCCTCTATGTCAGTTGTATATCGATTATATAGTAACTATTGTCACTGCCAATCACTTGCACGTCAGCTAATGTATTAGCATTTGTTAGCATTTTAGTACACTCCATTTAACTCCTAGCATAGCTCTAAAAGAAGCAATAGTAGTACAGTACACTCGTTGCTCATCGCTAGGCGTGACAGACAGACGGACAGATAATGCCACAAATAATCTCAGGAGTCTGCAGTCTGGTAGTTGGAAACTGATCCTCGTTTGTGTACTAATTCCTCTTAGGTGTAACGTTAGGTAGGCGCCGTGTCGAACAGGCAAAGTGCCAAATAGGCATAAATGCGCAATAGGTGCTAAAGGACGGATATCCAATAGGTGAAATTTCGAATAGGCTAAATGCCCAATAGGCGAAATGTCTATTAGACGATGAGTCCAGAAGGCAATATGACTTATGTGCGAATTGGCCGTAGGTGAGGTATCCGACCACGGGCTTCTATGCATATCTCATAAGTCGTTCCTACTGTGACCCTATCAAAATTGATGGCTGCCGCTGCGCCGCATAGAGGCTGAATTACGGTTTTACCTTCTGTACGTGGCGGCTCTAATATTTGGTAGGGTATCCATTATTACGCTGGTCAACAGAACCAAAACTATTTTTATTCTCTGGCTCTGCACTTAAGAATTGCTATTAATTTGTCATTAATTGGGACGTTGATTTCAGACCTGCAACTGCAGTTTCACCAGCACGTCAGGTTTTTTGACATTCCTACTTAGCGCCCTCGAAGGAATAGCGTTATGACACGCCTGAAAATGATTCCAGTGGGCTTTAAGGAGGAATATATAGCGCTGATGACATACAAACAACAGACCGTGATTACTTGAGTAAAAATAGCACTGATAGACCAGAGCGAATTTTAGAATTAGAATAACAAAGTACAGTCAGAAGAATTACCACCGTTGATCCTTTTCGACCATTGACTTGTAATTATTAAAATTACAAATATAGGTCTGCCATCTATCAAACAGTAGATAGGCAAGTATTTTATAGGAACCTATAGGTTCCTCCCAAGTCTTTCCCTGATGCCACATATAAGTCAGTGGACAAGTAAGCATTTTATAGGCACCTATAGATATCTGATAAGTCATCACAGCCGTACCCAAGTCCCTGACATCACACCCTGGTGGTGATGTGCTGCAATGTTTACTTAAATGTTTCAGTGTCCCGCGTTGCGCTTTGATGCGGCGCTTGTCCCCGATCTCCTATGTTTGACGAAGCGGCTGCCAGTCTGCAATGTTTGCACTGTTTATTTACAGATTTTACTGCGCAGTTTAGGGCAAAAATTCCTGAACTGCAGAACATGAAGACAGTGCAAGCGTGCACTGTATCGGACAGCATTTATTTGCACCATGAGACCTCCCTACTTTGTTTTTTCTTTTTTTTAAGTACATCGTCATGATTTTTTTGCAGTTTTTTTACGGTCTGTCATTCGTTGTTCATTGTTTCTATAAAATTCATTGTTCCCAGTTTTCTCATAATTCGTTGTTCACAGCTTCTGTACATTCGTTATCCATAGTATCTATGAAATTCATTGTCTGTAGTTTCTTAACCATTCATCATAGTTTCAACAAAATTCGTTTTCTATAGATCCTTTACGGTACTATTCGTTGTCCTCATTTTATTGCTATATTCGTTGCTCACAGCTTCCATAAAATTTGGTGTCCATATCTAGTGTCTTTACAATTTATTGTTCATGGTTTGTATGCATGATAATTCGTTGTTCATAATTTTTTCAATTTCTTTTCCCTGTTTGTTTAAAATCCGTTGTTCATATTTTCTGTACAATTGTACACTCAGCGCAATTAGTGTGTTTAGTTTGCATCGGATACCCTAAAGATTGTTCCTTTTGTAACTCAATTTACAAGGAGCTCTTTTGCACTTTTTTCAACTTTCCACTCCCAATTTCATTGTGAAAAGTATGCTTTAACGTCTTTTTCCTTCACTGTATCATTGCATCTCTTCATGTTTCATTTGCCCCAGCATAGCTACCTCCGTCAAGGAGGTCATGTTCTCGTCGAATTTACTTGCTTGTCAGTCCGTACGTCACCAGTATAACTAAAAAATTTACTGACGGATCTTTATGAAATTTACAGGGATTGTTAGGCGTACTAGGATGAATAGATGACTATAACTTTTGGTGAAGATCTGTTCAACCGTTCGTATAATCTGCCTTTTTTGGTAACATTACTCAAAAAGTTATTGACGAATTTTTCATGAAATATGCAGAATTGTTAGGAACGTTACGAAGAGAAAATGACCAAATTTTTGCGATGATCTGTGCATCCGTTTGTTTGTCTCTGTGCTTGATTTTAAGTTTATTAGCTACATAACCCAAAATGTATAAATGGATCTTTATGTAATTCGTAGGAATTATTTGACATGTTACAAATTAAGATACAAATAATCAAAGTTTGGTGATGATCGGGTCTTCCTCCGTTTGTGTGTTTAACTACTGTTTGTCAGAACATAGTTCAAAAAGTTGTGAACGGATATTCATGAAATTTTCAGGAATTGTTAGAATGTTAAAATCGACAATTGTTCAAATTTTGGTGATAATCGGCTGGTTCATCTGTGTGTTTNGTGTTTAACTACTGTTTGTCAGAACATAGTTCAAAAAGTTGTGAACGGATATTCATGAAATTTTCAGGAATTGTTAGAATGTTAAAATCGACAATTGTTCAAATTTTGGTGATAATCGGCTGGTTCATCTGTGTGTTTATCGCCCAGGAACGAAGTGAGAAAGGTGATAATCTTTTTCGTTGAAGATTTAAGTATATATATATATATATACGTATATATATATATACGTATATATATATTTGTCTGTTCACCAAATAAGTGGCCGAAGGAGTTGAGCAATGTTCATAATTTTTTTGCAGGGAGTTTGGTGGGTTGACCTAGATGTCCCCCATACCAGCAATACTAGGCTTAGCTGGCCATCAAAAATGACTGCGTTAATTTGGCCCCCACCGCGAGTGATGGTCTAACACCACGAGGAGTTCTAGTTAACTGTATGTTTGTCAGAATATAACTCAAATTATTGCAGACGGATCGTCAACAACATTACAAAATTTGTTATTAATTTCAATACTTACATATGACAAGCATTCGGTGACGATGAAAAGAAAAACCTGGTTTCAGGACTAATATGAATTATTTCGTTACCAATATATAATATATTACTTGGCGGAGGCATGGGCTCTCAGAGTACCTTAATGATGTTATGTTTTTGTCCAATGATTTGAAACTTACGATCAGGATTTACCTTTAAAATGGTACTTCACAAATACTTTCAAAGCTCTTTCAAGAGTTCTCTATTAAATTTTATATCATCTAATACTAGGTCAACATTCCAGTCTTAGAACACTTCACGATCACTTCCATTTACCTTTTTACGTGAATGCTCTGAATTAAGTTTAAGAAGAACAAACGCTTTGGTAATTTTAACTCCGAGACAACTATAAACGTTCAGCCAGGATTTTATTCATTACTTCAGTGTTATTTTCGAACACCCTTTTGCCCCCATTTATTCACAAGCCCTGATGCGCGCTCTCATACAACAATTTCTGTGGTATTCTATTCTCTACAGCTCCACTTCACAATTATTTTCACTTATATTTTTGTGCAGAGTGAATAATGTTCTGATGCAAGAAATACTCAAGTAATTCGTCATCCATAACTCCCTTTCAAACCCGTCACATATCTCTTCACACTCGTCTCACGTCCCTTTCACACCGTCACAGCCGTTTTGCTTAGGTCCCTTCACACCCGTCTCACTCACTCTTCACACCCGCCTCACTCACTCTTCACATCCGTCTCACGTCCTCTTCACACCCGTCTCACTCCCTCTTCACACCCGTCTCACTCCCTCTTCACATGTCCTGGATAGCTTCTCCAGACACAAGAACTACTCTGATAATGCACCTTTCAAAATTTCATTTTACACTCCTTGTCCCGTCCGCTTAAAGTTCATTTACGTCCCCACTGCTTACTCTGAGTGCTCTGTAAAATTGCTCAGGCAATTCTTTTTCCCTTACCATCACTCCAGACTCACAACTCTTCACGTATTTGAAATAGGCTAAAAGTAAATACTCTGGTAATTCCTCATTCATATCTCATTCATTTCTCTTGCCATATTTTACATGAGCTCTAAAACAAACAGAAATAAATATTTATCTAATTTGCCTTTCGCATCTTGATTTCTCACATCCTCTCATGCCCTTTTCACGTTTTTACGTCACTTTCATGCACTGTGAATTTGCCCCACAAAAATAAATACTCTAACAATTCAGCTTTCAAATCTCGATTTCGCCCACCCATTCCTGCCTCTTTCACATCGCTTTCACTCAATTTAAATCAACTTTAAAACAACAAATACTCCTGTCAGTCTCCCTTTCACACACCCATTCACACACACCTCTCAACAGCCACCGCTGCTGTACACAGACACTCTTGGTTTTACAGCCTCAGCTACGACACCAAACCGTCCGCTTTATAGGCGGGATTACGGAATAACTGTCCGGGATTACCGGATTATTCCGGGAATGTTGTAGCAGAGGATAATTTATTCAGTTTACTCGCGCTGTTTGGGCAATTGTGGCGACGAGTCTTTACAGCCTGGAGGAATTAAAGGAATTTTAAAGCACTGAAGCAAATATCATTAGAAGTGCGTGGAAACGCTTTGGAGGCCGTGTCAAGTGCAAGGGTGGGCGTCTGCGGCCCTCTTGGAAGCCCTGCAGACTAATTTATTATATTTTAGCTTAACCTGCAGACTAGTTACATGAGTACAATGGCCGAAGGAGATTCGAATGTGTAGTATTATTTTATCTAGAGATTGGGCCGCCAGTGGGACAGGAGATAGGCTGCAAGTAGAACTAAGAACAGAGCTGCAAATGGGGCCGCAATTAGGGCGGGAAGTAGGGCCCCAAGTACGGCGGCCAGTTGACCTTGAGTAGGGCCGCAAGTAGGGCCGCAAATGGAGCTGCAAGTGGGGCTGCAAATAGGGCCGCAAATTGGGACCGCAAAAAGGGCCTCAGGTATAGGATTACAAATACTCGCCTGTAATAAAATCAATACTCAAATATTTTTGTTAACATTCCGCATAATATTTCACCTAACTTTAAATTTATTGAATTAAAAAGGTAGCATGTTTAGAAACCAAGCATCTAATTATATTAGTTATACTTGTGCTAAATTAGTACTGCCGCATATTGCAACTGTTCCCTTCGGATTGCTTCAATTACGCTCAGAGTTAATTATTTGTACCAACCTGAATCCTCTGCTCAATCGAGCTGCTTAAATAATCGAGTAGATTACGGATTGGTACATTTCCATGAATCAAAAATGAATGCAATATCGCTATCAGACGTGCGATGACGCGAGCGTTCCCAAGTACTATTCAAATGCCCAGAAAATAAACGGCGAGAAATCTCTATGATGTGATATGAAAGGGTGACGGCTTGCTTGCTCATGAAATTCATACCAATCGTAAGCTGTTGAACATGCAGTGAATATCATTAAAATGATGAATATTATTGAAGAGTGTGATATATTTCAGAGGGAAAAACTCGAGAAAGTTTAGGAAACTCCATCAACTATAGCACTGCAAAGTAATTATAAAAGCAGGATGAAACGTTTTATTCCAGTTGGGTGTTTTAATGAACATAATGTATAAAATGGAAATAATGTCAGTGTGAAAACTATAAAAAATGGAATATGGGAATATGTAATCAATTACCCTACAGAAAATTAATAAAAAAAAAAACTAGAACTAATTGTCTCATTTAACATTTTTTTTTGACTGGAAAAACTGCAACTGCAAATACCTTAGAGAAGACAATAATATTAACCACACTATAGCGCTGACAAATAATGAAGACAACCAGAACAGTAATCAATGGTCTAATCCGAGGCTCATTACACTTGTGTCGTAATAAAAGTGCGTGGTCTACACACGTTGTAAACATGCCTGTAGGGCAGGATGACGGTAATAGACTTATAATAAACTGCCATAAAACTCTAATGTCTTAATGATGCATGAAAATTACAGAGGACAATTTGAGAACGATGCTGTCGTTGAGTTTACTCAAAGGAAACTCGTTGCAGTTGGTGTAGCCAATTAGTTCAATTAGAAAAGATTTGGTTTGGAGGATGATAATGCTAGTTGTTTGCAATGGGTGTATTATTTATATCAAAATTTAATTCTTTAAGTCAATAAACACACAGTAAAATTACCGTTATTATTTTTTTAAATCAAGAAACACAAGAAAATATCTTTTTGGTTTTATAAGCCTACCTAATTAAGAGTCTGTATTAGGCAAGGTTAGAATAGGTTAGATTAGCTGAGAATAGGAGCACGTTTGATTGTATGGGCACCAAGATTGGGCCTGAGAGGCATGACTTGTACGGAACTTCAGACAGAAGCTTTGGCTTTATCCTTTTGAAGCGCGTCGTGAGTGTTGAAAGCAACACGGTTACGCTGAACCTGCTGAAAACTTCATGTTACGGAGAAAGATTGAGTTGCTGGAAATCTTAGGTGTAACCGATTAAGGGTCAACACCTGAAGCTTAATTAAGCTGGTTAAAACCAGCTTAATTGCCCGAAGTTTCGAACAAGTTAAGCCTGTAACGCTTAATTTTTGACTCCGAATCCAACGTGCTCTAGGTTAGACTAGCTTTACATAGGCCCAGTTCGGCAAGAATAGGTGCTTATAAACCTGACTAAAGGCCTGTCTACACGTTAGTCTTTTCAACGCCTTCACCCATCCACTCGTTTGAATGCTCTATAGCATGGCCGTAAACAAAACTTTGCGTATGCTACAAAAAGTTATTAAAGTGTAAACCGTCATATCAGTTCCCTTGGCAAGTGTGCGAGGCAAGTTACGGTTACCACTTCAAAAACGGAGTGTAATGGCACTTCGAAACCAGTGCACTTTTCTGCTTTTTTACGGCGCAGCGACACACTCGGACGAGCAGATGGACGAACGCGTTGAAAAGACGAAAGTGTAGACCGGCAATAATAGGCACACGTTCTACAGTTGAATTTTAAGCTGGCCACACTCTGAATCGGCATCGAGAAATTTTTGTAAGAAACTAGCTAATCTTTGTTACCTTCTACAGTACCCATCGTTTTTTTTTTTTGCATATAGATATCTGCATTTTTGTACAATTAATTTATGCATAATTCTAATTTTGTGTGTAATTTTCTTAATTTTGCTAATTGAGATAGAAAACTTATTTGTACAGCTAGAAATATTCACTCGTATTTTTAATACACCTCAGGAGCGGCGAATTAAGAAAGGATGGTAATTTATCGATATTGCATTGCTAGCTCTCACTTCTGTGGTATTTTCATTCATTGTTTAAACAGGCAGTGCAATGAACATATCCTGCATAGAAGCTTCCCGACCGCGACCATTGACAATAAAGAAGTGCATAGGAAATTCTTTACCTTAATTTTTAACTGTTGAGTGCATGCCCAATAATAATAATTGCACTGCCAGAGGAACACCAAGTCATAAGAAGAAAACTTGTTTTTATGATCACAAATATAAACTAGAGCACTCTGAGAGCGTAAGCCTCCGCCAAGCGAGGCAACGGTAACGAAAAATTCAATTTGGCTCTGAAACCAGAATTTTCTTTGTATCAACCCCAAAATCTAATCATTTGCGCCCCTTGGTGGTGTTAACACTTTATACAATTTTCGTGAAGATATGTTAATAACTTCTGAGCTATGCTGCTAACAAATATTATAACAAACATGAGTCAAGCATACAAACAAACAAACAAACCAATCTGCACCAAAATTTAATCCCTTATGTCTTTTACCATTACCAACAACTCACATAAATTTCACAAAAATCCATTCGTAATTTTTTGAGTTATTCTGCTAACAAGTATAAGATTAGAGACAGTGACTAACGAATGAACGAACTGACAGATCACTTAAAAAATTTTGTCATTTACTTTTCGTCATATACATAACAACTTATGAAAATTTAATCAAAATCCGTCCATAAATTTTTGAGTGATGGCATTGAGAAAAATGAGGCAGACAAAAAAACAAACAAACAAACAGATGGACGGATCTTCACCAAAAAATTATCATCTATTTCTCCTAACATACCTAATATTCCCTATAAATTTTGTCAAAATCCGTCCGTAACTTTTTGTTTTATCTTGGTGACAGACAGACAAACAGCCAAACAGACAGATAGACAGACAAATCCGACGAAAACATAACATCCTTGGCGGAGGTAATAAAGCTATACTACCTAACACAGATTACTACACATATAATGCAGTAATAATAAGCAATACATACCTAACTTCAAATGAATCACTTGATTGAAAGTTTGTTGATGTACTCATATAGTAATGATTCGGTCACAGCATTATCTGTGAAGTTTTTAATCATGTGGACGCATAGAGTACATAACATCGCGGAAATAATTTTTTAAGCAAGTGTATTACCTGCTACTAAATTGTTTTTTAAATACCATCTAAAGAGTCTTACAGCAAATTTTTACATGATGATCTTTTTATTAAATAAATGCATCACAGTCATCAAAACTATTCGTCCGAGTGTTTTCGTCTAGTCTGACAGAAAACTCGTTACTACTGCTGCGCTGTCTCCCATATTTTCTTTGTTTTATTTTATTCTAAAATCAACCTATTCCTTCCACTCGTTTTGATTTTATGTTTTCGTCATCTCTCTCTTCCTTTACGTTTTGTTTCTTGTAGCATAAAATTTTTCGATCTTCCGCTTTTCTTATATCTCATCCCTTTCTTTTTCAGTCCCCTTTTTTGTCAGTTTTTTTATCTGATATACTGTTGCTCGTCTTTCTTCTAAATTTTCTTCTCCGCTTGCCTATATCTACAATGCTTATACTCCCTAATTTTTCCCTTTATTTTATTCGTGTTTTTCATTTCAGCATTTTCTTCATTATCCAATTACATTTATGTTCTCTTATTCCTTTATAGCCTCTTCGTTATTTTTCTCATCTATTCATGGTCCTTAATCATCTCATTGTTGTCTTTCTTATCCATATAATTTCTTTCATCTCATCGTCATATTTTTAATTCCATTGTTTTCCTTCATTATCTCCCAATTATAATAATCTTTCTTACCCAATTATTTGCTTTCATCATTTCATCGTGTTCGTTCTCATCCTTTTTATTTTTGTTCATCGCTTCATAGTCGCATTTTTCATGCATTCTTTTGCTTTACATCAACCAATAATTGTGTGTCTCGGTCTTTCATTTTCCTTCATCGCCTCAAAGTTATCTTTCTCATGTACACGTTTCCAGTTATTACGCTATCGTTTTCCTTTTCACCTCACCGTTTCCCCCCTTACCATCCCTCCCCCCCTCACCCCCACGCATAGCCCCCACAATAACTACAGCCTCCCAATTAAACTTAGCCAATCTTCAGGTCAATAACGTCCCCGGTGTTGCCGACGCGCGGTCCTTTTATTACTGTCGCAATATGACACCGTTGTGGCGGACCCGTTAAGGCATTGTTGTGACACATTTATGACGTCATTTAGTGTGTTTTCTTTCCCTGTCATACTTGTGACACAAGTTATACCATGGGCATTTCACAACCGCTTGCTGACGGCGTTACATTTTATGACATAGTTTTTTGTTCATACGTGTCCCCAATTATTGTGACTCTCCTTTTCTTGCGTTACTTTCATGACATAGTGTCACAATTATTACATTATGTCGTACTGCTTTATCCACCTCTCGTGATTAGGAAACCTTTATTTCGATACTATTACAACACTGTAGAGTCACATTTGTGAAAGAACTACTCCATCGGAAAATCATAGGCAATTATCTTACGACTACGAGCAGTAAAAATATGTCTCGGCATACTTGAAACGCCACAGATGTGAAAGTTGTAAAGTTAGAAAATTTGCTAGGCTCTCATGATATTAGTTTACTTTAGTAGGGTCCTACCTTTTTCGGCATTTTATTTTTTTAATTGACTCAATTTTCGATGTAGAATTCAAATCTCACTTCCGTTTGAGGCGGTCGATTCTGGTTTTCGAGATATTTGACTTTAAAATTCCCATTGTTTTCCTATGTGAGAAAATAACCACAGTCGCGCAGTGTAATGGAAGACTTCTTTATCACCGCGAACGAAGTGAGAGAGGTGATAATGTTTTCGTTGACGAGTTAAGCATATACATTTGTATATTTGTCTGACCACCCAAAAAGTGGCAGAAGGAGTTGAGCAATGTTCATATTTTTTTTTCTAGAGAGTCTGGTGGGTTCACCTTGATATAACCCATGCCAAAATACTAGATTTAGCTGGCTATAAAAAATGACGGAGGTGAATTTTGTTCTCTGTACACACAAAAACAGGCAGAAGGAGTTGAGTCATAACAATATTTTTCAGCAGTCAGGTAGGTTGACTGAGATTTGAAAAATGCCAAAACTCTAGAGTATGCTGGCCATTAAAAATGACGGCGTTGAATTTGCCCCCTACAGCGTGTGATGGTCTTACGCCACGAAGCGTTCTAGTTTCACATATTTTTTGGGTTAGGTTAGGTTAGCTTGGTTAGGTTAGGTTAAAGTTAAGATTAGGTTAGTTTAGGTTCCTATAGCGTCGCCGTGTATTTTCTTCCATAGGAAAATAATGGGAACTTCAAAGTCAAATATCTCGAAAACTAAAGTTGACCGCCGCAAACGGACTTCAGATTTGAATTCTACCTTAAAAATTGAGTAGATTGAAAAAAAAAACATGGAGAACAATGGGCCTTACTGAGGTAAATTTTTACCATTCTCATTTATGAAGAATACCAGACAGACCAGCGGTCAGCGGTTACGTGCACTGTGGAGATAATTCGCTGCTGGCTCTGTCTTCTGTCGCCAAGTGCGACCTAATAGAAGAAACCCTGTATCGTGAGTCCCCGCACTTGCGGTGACGTGTGCAATGTCACCTGGACTTCGTCTGAAGACTGCCAAGGTACAATGCGTAGAATTGGTTAATTGTCTTGAATTTTCCCATCGCTGGTGTTGTTGTTTCACCTGTCATAGGCATGACACAGTTTTTTTGCGATGTAGCTAGTCGCAACGTAATTGCGGCGTATCTTTAATAACACGCAGGCACTGTCCAAAAGTATCAATCTATGCAGACCAAATGCTCTAGCTCTTGTCAAGTAAGTAAGTGAGTATGCTGCGTCCTTAGTATGCTGGACACGGCATCCAGACGAGCTATTAAACAAGTTTTCTCTTTTCTTTTCATGCTCGTATGGCACTTCTAAACGTTTAAGACATGTTTTCCCTTACCTTTGTTTGAGAAACAAAGTATGACTGCAGCAAACCTCGTATAAATGATATAAATCGAGGATGTCTAGGTAACAGTGCGAAAGGGATGGTATCCTAGCTTTGTCAAACGCAAACTAACTAAAGCCCCGTCCGCACAGTATCCCGAAAGTGTATGCAAAATTCTTCCGTATAATTTCATCGAACTAAACAATAATCTGACGGTCTCGTCCACACCTGCCGTACAGCATACGCAGCGATCGGTTATTACAAATGTCGAGAACCTCGTTTCTAACGCCCCTTCAACTGAGGACGTTAAAACTATTGACACGGCAACTAATTTAGTCTACCCATAGGATCGATAAATCATGAATAAAAATCATTATGAATACGGAGATAATTTTCTAAATATTTTTCGGCCAACTGATATGGCGGCTAACATCATCATAGTAAATATTTCGGTAGAAACACAGTTGTGTTTACTGGTAAATAATAAAAAATTCTGACGGTTAACTAAAAGAACACATTCAAAAGCCTGTTCAGAGAACCTGCTTCCTGTATGTGTATATAGCGCAACATGTTCGAACGTCTTATTTCTTGTTTTCAGACACAACCGTGTCGAGCAAAAATTGGTAAAATGTTAGCCACACGTTAGTTTGCTTACCAAATCTCGAACTAATTAGTTCAGTCGGTATAGTCTACCCTGCATGATCCTTCGTGACTTGGAATTCGTTACCAGGAATCGTGTTCGTCCGTGTGGAGCTATAGGCGTTAAACAGATGGGTTTTATGATGGGTTATCTTAGCAAAGGAACAGACGTGTAGTTTTGTTAATAACATGTTTTCAGATTTGTAAGGGTATTAGTTGGCAGAAAGCTTGGCTTTGTTTTTTAATCTTTCAATGTTTATCGTGATGTGATTAAATATTTGGACACTTCATCAATCATTCTACCTTGTATTAAAAGCTAGAGACTGTAGTGTAATCCCGGCTTAATAAATTTTGAAAGTTACAGATACTAGTGTTATTGATAACATTACAAGTTTTGCAAGAAACTTAAGTATGTAATTAGATAAATAAAAGGTCATGTTTCTTGATGTTAATGTACTATATGCGTGCCACATTGTAAACTTTTAAACCGCAGAAGGAAATGGGCAATACCAATAGCTGCAGTATGGTAAGAAAAGAGCATTAGAAGACGCATGAGCGTGAAGAAGAGAGAGAAAAAGGTAGAGAGAAAGAGAGTGACTGAGAGAGAGGGTGAGAAACCGGGTGAGAGAGGAGAAACTCGACAATGCTGCCCTGGCGGCTTATCCATCATCATTAGTGGGAAGTCTCGCTGACACTGATGGTGGTGATGTGGTGTGCTGTATGGTGATGGTGGTGTATTGTGTGGTGATGGTGGTGTGTTCTGTGGAGATGGTGTGGTGATGGGGTGTGCTCGGTAATGGTGGTGGTCATGTGTTGAACTGTTTGGTCATGGCGTGTGATAGGGGTGGTGTTGTGTGGTGACTGCGGTGTGTTGTGATGTACAAAGATATTCTCATGGAAATGATAAACGTTAACTAGAAGATTGGTCTTGAGGGCTAGAATCATTTCGGTTCTCTGTGGGTCGCTTATGAATTTCAATTTTTACTGTGAAAGAATTTATCAGTTCAAAAACAAAATTGCGTCCCAAATTAGAGACACATTAGACCTAATAATTCGTTTTATGCCCCAGTACTATAACAATATTATACAGATAATGTTCAAAATCTATGTAAGTACATAAAAGATGTACTTCAATAGCTGATATATATATAGGTGTAATGTTCCGAAGTATCTTTTCTTAAATTCTGTAGGTAGCTATATACTCTATAATTATCATAATTAAAACACTCAGAGAGCTCATACCTCCGCCAAGCAAGGCAACGTTAACGAAAAATTCAAATTGGTCCTCAAACTAGGATTTCCTTTTTATCATCACCAACATTTGGTCATTTGTGCCTTTCAACAGTTCTAACAATTCCTACAAATTTCATGAAGATCCGTTCTTAACTATTTGAGTTAGGTTACTGACAAACATAAAAACAAACTTAAAGACAAACTAGAACGCCTCGTGGCGTAAGGCCATCACCCGCGGTGGGGGGAAGTTGAACGCTAACATTTTTGATGGCATACAATTCATGTTTTTTATATTTTTCACAAATCATTTAACCCACCTGACTAATTGTAAAAAATTATGAACATTAATCAACTCCTTTTCCTTTTTTTTTTGGTAGACAGAAAAACAGATGTTTAAAAATGCATACTCTATATATATATATCTAAATATTCAACAACATTTTTGATGGCACGCAATTTTTGTTTTTTATATTTTTCACATATCATTTAACCCACCTGACTCATTGTAAAAAATTATGAACATTACTCAACTCCTTTATCTTTTTTTGGGTAGACAGAAAAACAGATGTTCAAAAATATATACTATATATATATATATCTATCTAAATATTCAACGAACAACATTATCACCGTTCTTCGCTTCGCTCGCGGTTGATAACAAACAAACAAACGGACCAGCAGATTAACACAGGAATTTGGTCATTTGCTCCTGGTAACAACCCTAACAATTTCTGAAAATTTCATAAATATCCATTTATAACGTCTTGAGTTATGCTACCAAGAAAGAAGGCAGACAAATAAACAAACATAGAAATGTTTGAACGGATCTTACACAAAAGTTAATAAATTTGTTCCTCCTAACATACCTAACAATCCCTATGATTTTGCAAGATCCCTCCATAACTTTTTGCGTTGCCTAGATGACAGATAAATAGTTCGACAAACAGACGCACTAGACAAAAACCTAACCTCCTTAGTGTAGGTAATTATATTTATTGCTAAAGCGAGGCATGCTTCATATTAAAAAGTTTATTTTCCATGGAAGTTGTTCTTGAGACAAAGTATATCTGTATCGCAGAATATACCAACCTAGCCACTGTACCTGAATCTTTAGTGTAAAGACAACTTTAATTGTCAAAGCAATTTTCTCACTAATGCTCTAAATATTTACCATATTTGCTTAAACGTAAAGGTTAACATCTTCATCTAGTCACATTATTCAACTGCGGACTAATTTTAGAGAAAGATGACACGCCGAATGCTTTCAGAGTGGCTAAGGCTCACAAAACTATCAGAAAGAAAAAAAGAAGAAGAAGAAGAAAAAAAAAGAACAGCTCCAAGCAGTGAAAATTTGATGGCATTTGAAAACACCTCGGGTATAAAAAGTTTCAGTGGTGATTGTATCTGGAATTAACGTGTGTAGACATAAGATTAATGAGGGGTATAGTAGCATCGATGGGTAAGCTAGAGAAGAATTAGAAGACTTGGTGGAGCATGGGTCCGCTGTGACGTCATCGGTGTAATGAAACTCTAAATAGTGCAGCGCCATAAATTCTACATGCTATATATCAGTTTCTCGTATAATCTTTGGATTGGTGTTCTTATAATTTATTTAACCAAGACAGTGCATTTTCCTGTATAAACGGCTTACTTACGAAGATCAGAATTACAAGGAAACAACTAATGGCGCGATTCAAAACTTGGTTGGCTATTGCTCCATCATGAGATAGACAGGCCAATTATTCAGATTAGATAAGATAGGCGGCAGTAGACGAACCAAAAGGCCCATTCCCAAAGAGACACCGGAACTTACACCCCGGCCCTCTATGATCTATTGCCATTATGTTAGTAGGATATAGAGGACTGGGAAAACGAGAAGAGAGAGAAAAAAAAAAGAAGAAGTCAGAAAAAAAGAAGGGGGAAAAGAATCTCAGCCACAGAGATGATCATGATTGCACGCAAGCATGATCGATAGCCGCTGATATGCGGAGCTTAAAGAAGTAGATGGAACAGAACTGAGAAGAAAATAGATTATGATGGCCTGGGATGCTTTGGCCGTTAAGAGCTGGCGACTCGTGGAGAAGGGGTGCTTAGCTGTGGTCCGTGGAGGATGTCTATCCCAATGTATGCCAAGATGAGTTGACTGACTCCTCACCAACACGTCGTAAGGGAGTCTATTCCAAATGCTGACTATGAAATTGGGAAAAAACTGCTGACTTAAGGTTATTCTTCGAGCTTTACCCTCAAGTTTTTGACCGTTGTTTCGCAAGCGATTATTAACGTCTCTTTCAAAGAGTCCCGTTGTAGGTACGTCGTTGAAGCCATTCAAGTACTGGAATGTTTCTATTAGTTGCCCCCTGAATCGTCTTTTCTCCAGAGAGATCAGACCCAGTTCTTTCAGGCGACGTTCATACGACTTGTTTCTCAGCTGAGGTATCAATTTCGTTGCTCTGCGTTGGACTCTTTCCATGTTATCGATATCTT
>LQNS02276498.1:22083848-22167787 GCA_001587735.2 Parhyale hawaiensis
ATGCTACGGGGTCTGCAGGACTATGCTACGGGGGCTGATGTACTATGCTACGGGGACTGCTGTACTATGCTACGGGGACTGCTGTGCTATGCTACGGGGACTGCTGTGCTATGCTACGGGGACTGCTGTGCTATGCTACGGGGACTGCTGTGCTATGCTACGGGGACTGCTGTGCTATGCTACGGGGGCTGCTGTACTATGCTACGGGGGCTGCTGTACTATGCTACGGGGACTGCTGTGCTATGCTACGGGGTCTGCGGGACTATGCTACGGGGGCTGATGTACTATGCTACGGGGACTGCTGTACTATGCTACGGGGACTGCTGTACTATGCTACGGGGACTGCTGTGCTATGCTACGGGGACTGCAGCACTGTTGGCCCCAACCAATTAGACGCAACCGTTTCAGCACGAGCTGGCTAAGCGCAAACTCAAATTTAGTTGGTATAAGGTCGCTGTCGCTATTTCATAGCTTCTAAACATCTTCTCATCTGGCCTGGAAACTAATTCATTACCTCAAGCTAACCTAACATTGCCTAACCTAACCTAAGACAGCCTAGTTTCTCCTGAAATAACACAACCTTAGCAAAAGTGTTCTTACCGAACCTCAGTTACCATAACCTAACTTAACTATTCTAACGTACAGTAGCTGTTCCACGCTAGGTATTTATGAGTAATTGAGTTCCTTATTACCTCCGCCAAGAAGGTTATGTCTTCATTGAGTTTGTCTATTTCTTTGTCTGTCTCTTTGTCTGTCATCAAGATATCTCAAAAGTTGTTAAAGGATCTTAAAAAAATTTGAAGGGATTGTTAGGTATATGTTAGGAGGAACATATGGTTAACTTTTAGTGAAGAGCCGTTCAACTGTTTGTTTGTCTACCTCTTTTTACTCAGCAGAATAACTAAAAGGTACGAACGGATCTTCATGAAATTTGTAAGATATGTAAAAAAAAATGTAATAAGACAAAATTGGCCAAATTTTGGTGATGATCGGTTCGTCCTTTTGTAGGCTACGTTTTACCGATGTTTGTCAAAATGTTTGTCAGAAATATAGTACGTTCGACTAATGTTTGTCAAATTGTTTGTCAGAAATATAGTACGTTCGACT
Source organism: Parhyale hawaiensis (assembly GCA_001587735.2). Lineage (NCBI taxonomy): Eukaryota > Metazoa > Arthropoda > Malacostraca > Amphipoda > Hyalidae > Parhyale > Parhyale hawaiensis. The sequence goes on from LQNS02276498.1 coordinate 22,084,956, forward strand.
AATGTTTGTCAAATTGTTTGTCAGAAATATAATTTTAAAATTTATTAACGGATCGTCACAAAATTTGCAGAAATTGTTAGAAATGTTAGAAGACACAAGTGATCAAATTTTAGTGATGCTCGGTTGATCCGTTTGTGTGTTTGACTAATATTTGTCGAAATTAGTATCAGAACGTCAAATACGGACGAATCTACAAGAAAATTGCAGTAGTAGTTATTACTATCATGAGGCCCAATTGACCGTATTTTGGTTATTTTAAAAAAAGTAATTCTAATTTCAGGACTAATTTAAATTTATCGTTCACATTGCCTTGCTAGGCGGAGGTATGTGCTCTCAGAGTGTTCAAGTTTATTTTTAGTATTATCAGCTCGTATATTTTATTTTTCGGCAGTTTGACTTTGACTTAACTGGATTTTCTTATCTTAACTTTTTTGGATCCATGGGTTCAAACCGGCTGCGCCCAGTAGTCCTATGACGTGAGGCGCTTGCTGGTTACGCCTGATTACTATGGCAATAGTAAACATGCATGCAGTTTTTGATTACAGGACGGGCTGCTGTTATTAATAGTTTTAGAGGTAATTCACATCAGATTTGAAAGCGATACAAACACCTATAAAGAGACACAATGAAGAGCTTGTCCAAATCGAATGTATGTAAACAAGGGACTAAACCACGGGCTGAAAGGGAAGGGATATAAAGCGGTGGTGGGAGAGAGAGAGGGGGGGGGGGGCTGAAGAGACCCAAAAAATGTGACAGAAGCTAATGTGCTTTGTGGAGTGAGGGATGGGCGAGCTGTGATGTGAGGGAAAAGGAGGGTAGGTCTAGCTGCGGAGTAAGGGAAATGAGGGACGGGTGTGGGGTGATGTAAGAGAAATAGGAGGGTTGGTGTAACTCTGGGGTGAAGGAAATAAGGGATGGGTGAGGGGTAATGTGAGGACAAGAGGAGGATAGGTGTAACTCTGAGGTAAGGGTAATGAGGGATGAGTGATGTAACGGAATATTGGGTTTATAATGAGATATGGGAAATGTACAGACAGGTTTTTGGTGAAAAAGTGTACTTGTACGGGGCGTGGTAAGAATTAAACAATTGATTGATGAACAAGTGAAGTGAGAAATAAATGACTCATGTCTCCTGGAATGAGCATCGGATTGAATAGCATATATGCCTAGAAATTTTAGATTCTAATGATTCATGTAGAAAAGAACATCAAGGGAAGAAGAGCGCAAGCTCAATAATGAATGAAGTAAAGGGGGGAAAGACCAATACTAAGCTAATAAAATGCCGGAATGAAGATTGAATATAATAGATGAGTGAAATGATGAATGAGCGACGGTTGATTGTAGCTAAGGTTACAATACACTTGGCTGTAGAGTCGAACTGCTAAGTGATCCCATGGACTTTTTCAACTTAATTGTAACGGTTGCTTACTGAATACACATTTCAAACAAACAGCAAGTCGATCACAGTTAAGAAGCAAAAAAATCGAATTCGTTGATAAACTCACCGTCTTGAAGCAAAGATAACAGAAAATACAAGGTTCATCCCAGCATTATTGTTGAGAGAAAAAAAGTAGTAAATAACTATATATATCTACATATGTTTATCAGTTTTATTGGCCTGGTTTCAAGCCTCGATCATAAACCTTTTTCAATTTCAATTTAAAATAGATTAGGCATAGTCGGCAATAGGCAGGAAAGAAGCCCAAAGAGGTGTGCGGACCCAGGCCAGAGAGGGGGGATCAACCCCTCTCTTGTTGATCCGTTTATTAGCAGGGATCTAATCTAAGTGGTAATGTATAACGAGTTAGCGAGCACCCGTACTAACCGTTATTTTCGTTGTAATTAATTTTTTATATACGATACTGTTTTATTTCAGAGACTGAAACTGCACAGAGCTTACATACATTAATCATGCTCAGGTTACTGTGGGAACAAATTGCGAAAAATTACTTATATGAGGAGGAACATCTCAGTATTAATCATATTTGTTTTGATTATTAGTTGACATAGTACCCAGACAGCAGTTATTGTCGGGATCGCTTGTAATTATCGGCGCCCCGTAGATCTAGGCGATTATCGTCATCTGACCGATGCAAATGATTTTCGGCGGTAAGACGCCTATAAAGTCATAAAAGGCTCCCATAATATTCATGAGATTTTTGTGGTGAATTGGGTGGCCTGTAGCTGGGAGTTAGGTATAACATGTGTGCCTGTAAGATACTTAAGTCACTATTCTAGCTGAACCAAACCTTGCCTACCTTATTCATATCTAACCTAATCCATTTTAACTTAACACGTACCCTTAGGTATGTAGGCTACATGCACATACTATAGAAGGACCGTGACTTGAGTTACAGAAGAACAAATTAAAGAACATTTTAAGTTACATGATAATTAGCAGATTTTTAGATGATTTGACCAGCGGTTGAATAATGATGTGTGATGAAATCTGACATTGATCCAACCTAGTGAGTGATAATAACAACAACAACAACAACAAGTATATTGTTACTATTACTCTCTGATCTAACGTATTACAGCCATAGGCGTTGATATTTAAGTAGGTTATTGGACTGCTCCTCTGCATGCAGGCGCTCAATTATAATAATTTATTTCCGTCAGTGTTGCTCTCCAAACTTGCAGGAAGCACTCTTGCGAGATGCTGTAAACAAGTGTGCCAAAGATATGCTATTTTTTTGAAGGGGTGAATTTTTCGCAACTAGTAATGCTAAGATTCTACTATGCATATCTGTGTATTTTCTTTGAAAGGGTGAACTGCCGCTAGCAGAAATTGCTAAGATGATGCCATAAAGACCCATAGACTTTTCTTTGATAGGCAACTGGCCGAAACCGCTATAGAGGAACCGTAGAGAACCAGTTAAAGCATTTAACATATCAGCACCACTTCTTATTCAACCCTGGGACATTCAGCGGTCTTCATAGACGACGTTTAAAACATGTGAGTCTTACAGGAAACCGGGGTATTATTTTGATCGTTAGAAAGATAATAGATGGCAGAACCTGAAGGTATGAAGAGGACAGCATGAGAAATGAAATTGGGTTTGGGAAGGTTATGCTGTGCTGCGAGCTGTGTGTGTCTGCAAGGGCTCTAGTTACTTATCTCAAAACCAGGGCATTGTTCCTATGAATGTGAAACTTTGGACAGCCTTTACAGTGACCAGTCCAACAATTTTACTAGTTTTCCATAATACAGGTGATGTTATAGTATAAAATGTATAGACATTTAATAATAATAATAGTGTAAATGAGCTATGCGAATTAATAACAAGTATAATAGTCTCTACGTATAAAAAATACTGCACAATCGCAAAAGCTTCACAGCGAAATGACTAAAGCATGGCCGAATCCCGCTTGGGCACGTCAGGAACATGTTCTGTGGTTTGCAGCGTTAGCGTATAACGAGGTACACCGATCTCAGCCTGCAGGGAAATGCCTGGACATTATATTTTTAAATAGGCAGGAGACACTGTCTAATTTCTGTGAAGCAGAGCGTTGTTTTAGCTGGACCTTGTTCAAATATCCAGATTGATAAAATTAAAAATTTGTAGCTAAAAATTTATGGCAGTCGAACTTAGACGTGAACTCTGGCTCAAGTTGGACGTACTCTTGCAATAATAAAAAACTTAAACCAGAAGAGGCTGATAAAATACTTGCTGACTACACAACCCCTCCCTGCTCTTCTCCTTCCCTCTATTCCTTTAGCTTGCTCCTTTTCCTTCATCTTTCCTTTTACCTTTGTTTTCTTTAACCCTCAACCTTTCTTTAATCCCCTCACTTCGAGCTTCCTTCTTCCATTCCTCTTCCATTTCCCTGTTTCCCTTTCTATTCTCTTCATCTATTTCCCTCTCTCGTCCTTTTTCCCCTTTACCCTTTCCATCCATTCCTCTTTCCTTCTTGTTTCCTTGAGTACCGTCGTTTTCCACTCCGCTCTCTTTCCTTTATTCCCTCTCAGGATTTCTTACCCTCTCCGCCTTCCCTCCATCTCTTATCCTCTTCGCCTTCCCTCCATCTCTTACCCTCTCCGCCTTCCCTCCATCTCTTACCCTCTGCTGCCCACCCATCCCTCACACCAACAGACACAATCCAGACATATCACTATCGTATCACCTCCCAGATCCAATATTCTGAGCTTACAGCCGCTGATCCCTTTCTTATCAGCTTATTGGATCCAATCTCATGCCCAAGTGTGCTTCACACTCCAGATTGAGATCCTAAACCATTTATATTGCATCCGTCTTACGAAATTTCCTAAGAATAGCAGAACTTTTGAAGAATATTCTTATAATTTCAGCCTTTGTGCATATTACTCATCTATTTAATGCATGTTTTTCCTCGAAGTAGCCCCATTTTTTGCTAATTCTGAAGGCATTCGTCAGGCACGAAATGTTGAAGCACATGCCTAAATTTTAAGTACATACATAGCTAATACACGAAAGGCTATTTTCAAATGTTCTGTTGATAAATATCATACATCTTGGTGCTGGTTAACTTTTAACTTGCGTGTTGATAAAAAAGTTTATTTTGAAGTCACCATAAACTTTTGTAAAGTACCCTCGCACATAATGAATGAAAAAAATCTAAGTTCGTAATTATGTTATACTTAGCTGATTTATGTTCTATATGTTCAATAGTTTAACAGAGAAGAGGTAAAGTTAACATTTTACTAAGTGAAAGATAATAATTCGAAACTCAATGTTATTGTGAATGCTTTTTATTTGGTCGTGGAAAGTGAATTTCATGTTAACCTAGGAAAGAAGACAGCTAGAGTTCTCGTGAAAATCTAGAGCTTGCAGCATAGCACGAACTCTCGCGGCAATAGACTCACAGGCACTGAGCATACCTAAACACGCACAACGCAAGTGCAGCCCAGCCACACGAGTAGAGTCCCACGCTTTCGCCTATAAGGCCTCGCTTTCACTTGATTACAGTGAGGACAAGGTCAAGTCAACTTGACCGTACCCTCCACTGAGAAACCCAAACGCACTGGTTCGTGCTGCAGTTATAGGTAAATTGGCCCTATAGAGGAGTAAATACGGATGCAGTCGACCACAGGTCGTTAAGAACTATGGCGCCATCGACGAAAAATTCAATGACCCACGCCCCCCTACCCTCCCCATTTCTGGGCAAGGTAAATATGCCCCCATGGTCGCTGTGCATACCCAACAATTGCTGATAAAGCACGCCAAGAGGCACAAGGAACGCTTACCTGGCTTGGTACCGATCCCGTGACCTTTAGTGCTATCAGTCGAGCAAAGCTGCTTCTACTGCGGGGATAATTGAAATTTGTTGAAAGCGAGCTTGGATAGGTTTTTGTGAACACATTCAGACGTAAAGCATACGCGCTGCTGTTAAGAGTTGATGATGGTAATTGAAGTATATGAAGAAGATCTCAAAGTTTTTAGAAAAAAAAGACACTTTTTGTAAATTACTGCCTTCTGCTTGCAGTATGTAGAGATGTTGTCAGAGTTTTTAGTTAAAAAAGGACGCTTCAGGTCAACAAGAATTGTTTATAACGTCTAAAGATGCTGTGAGAATACAAATTCAGATAACCTGCTCTCTTGTTTCTCTGGTAATCTAATTATCGTTAACGGTATCTGCAAGTAACGAGTCAATAAAAGAAAAACACCAGTAAAAACTTGGCAATAAAAATTCAGTAATAATAACAACAACAAAAAAACTCGATAATGGCATCTGGCACCAACAAAGAGCTATTCATGAAATCAGAAAAAAACTATATATTGATCACTGCATCTGAAGATATCGCTAAAAGTAAGAGGGCTGGATCGAGCAGCTTCGCCCAGATCTTTGAGATCCTCAGGAGCGGATCTTAGGACGATATTTAGCCGCGATATCAAATTAAGCGCGTCCTAACGAGGCAGTTTGGCGGGCAGAAATGTTCGCGTTATGGCAATGGCAGACGTGACTAGCGTAGATTACGATTACTCAGATTTCGACTTTAACATTACAGCTTTGTACCGGAGTCTGGTTCACCGGAGGCTTACTAACTGATAGTCGACGTTTTCCGACGTATGATTGTTACTTTAATAACTAAACTTAAAGGCGTTTGGTCAGCTTCTTGTTTAGGGGCCTGTTTAGGAGCGAATTTGTAACAGCTAAGCGTATTTTTATTTTTTTTTTCAAAGGTTTATTTCGCCGAACCATATGTTTTGGTTTGTATCACCACCACCTCTTTGACACGGGTTTGTTCATCACGAAATTTTTGAACGTGGGATTGTTTCAGAATTTCCAGTTTCAACTTAGGCTAGTTTCACCGTTTCCAGTTTCCGTACAGACATTTTCACCATTTCTAGCTAGTCTCACTATAGGCTTGTTTTACCATTTCCAGGTTTAACACAAGCTTGTTCCCCGGTGACCAGTTTCAGTGCAGGCCAGTTTCACCATTGCCTCATTCAACCCGGTAATCCGGTGTCACATTACGTTATTGCACGCACAACTTATGACCGGAAGCTCAGCTCGCACGTCGTCCCGATAACGCTGTGAGAGTCGGTAGCCAAGATACCCCTGGAAAGTACTTAAGCTGTACGGCGTGCGCTGAGCATCCGCCCATCACTTGAGCGCACAATTGTACAGGACTTGAAAGCAGCTCTTAGTATTTCCAGAGGCTCAGAATAAGGCAGTATTATTATAGAGTACTGGGAGCGTGAGAACACATATGTATAAACTATATAGAATAAATGCAATATAGCGTATGGTAAAATGTGCACACTAGTCAGTCCGTCCTGAAACACAGCGACTTAGCATCGATGTATATATTATGTGCCACTAGAAATTTATACAATTTTAGAATTAAGGTTAGATATTTTTCTTTCAAGTATTTCTGAATTAATAGTAACTATATCGAGTGCGAAAGTGATTTATTTGCCTTCGTTTCAATAGCTGGCGCACTTTTTGCCTCTTTTGAGCGTCTTTGCACGAGGTCCAGGTTGTGTAATTTACGCCATCCCATTGCCATGTGATTTCTTATATGACTAACGTACACGGTCGTCATAAATGACGGCGAAGATTTTGTGGTGGTGCATCTCCATTGATCACAGTTTTGTAGGTATTTTGCGTATGTAGGTTGAACTACAACTGTAACGTGATGGAAAATTTGGAGATTACCATTCTAGGCCTGAATTTTGCTGAGCAGCGTAGGTCTTTCTTTCCTTTGATGACAAGCAAAAAAATATTCTTTCTTAGTTCGCAGTCCAGCATTCATCATATTAATTTGAGCTCCGTATCGTAGATGCGCCATGATAGCTCTAGATTACAAAGCAAAGCATTCTCGGCTAATGTTTTCGAGAACAGATTCACGTGTTAATTTAACCCCCTAGCTGCTCTCGGAATGTAATTATATATCCTTAGACAGCGTACTTTAGTTTCAACTAAGTACTTTAGAGTGAAGCTGTCTAAAACTGCTCACTTTGCGCTGCTGTACCGTAGCCTAGCTACTCATTTGGTCCTACTAAGAATGTCAAGAGAAGGCAGCAAATGAATACAATATGACGTAAAAAAATAATAAAAAGTTATAGCACTGATGCATGTAAAATGAATTTCATGTCTTCTTAATTTCAAAACTGACTGAATATTTTTTTCAAGAAGATAAAAAAAGTGCAGCTATGGTGAAACCAGCCAAAATCAGAGCTTCTTGCTAATTGAATGTTCCCCTATATAATACTGAAAGCGCAACATACAGACCAATGGACGGGCGTACGGAACCACAAGCAGACTAATATTATAGATCTATTTTACTTAGTATACCTTAATGTGATGTTCTCGCACATATCACTGTTATAATGTTATAATTACATTCATTCTTGAGTGCCGATATAGTAGTGGCTTACCTATGATTCAGGCAAAACATGTGTGACTATTGGTCAGGTTAGGTACTTATTCTAACTGATCTGAGCCTGTCCTAACCTAACTTATTCTTAACTAACCTAGTTTATTATTAATTAACCTAGCATCACTTAAGAGTAACATATACTCTCAGGTAGACCACATATATTGTACCAGGGCCACCAATTATACAATACATATATATATATACATATACAGTATTACACAGAGCCTGGCACAATGGCCATCGCCGGTTATACGATGGCGATGGTGTGAAGACCATCTCCATCGGAAAAACTACGATGTTACGATGGAACATCGCAAAAATCCATTGGCGATAGCGATGGTCCGATGGAAATTGCATCAAACAATCAGTGATGGCCATATTCTCCATCGGCGATGGTGTTATGAGGAAGAACTGGTCCGATTAAATTGCTGAGCATCCCTTCGGCGATGGCATACGATGGGCATCGTCAGCGGTTGTACTTCCGATGCCGATGAAATGAGGCTAAAACTACAGAAAAACAGCTTTACGAGTTTGAAACATTAGTCTTTTAGTAACATTAAAACAAAGAGTGGGTTACAAGGTTAATTAGGTGAATTTTTCGATAAGGTCACTATTGACATTTAGTATTTTTGTTGACATATTTAGGGAAAATAAGGTATTTTAATACATTCCCCAGACCTAACAAAGTCCATTACTATTAAGGTTTTGAAAGGTCATTAGATTTGGAGCATATTAGCTACTAGGCAAATACTAATTAAACTTTGTAAAACAGGCTTTAATTAACCCTAATATCCGGGGTTTTACGTTTCGCACCTTTTATCAGGTAGGAATCGTATTACACGCGCCGAAGTTATAATTCTGAGATGCTGCTCTTATTCGATGTCTGCGGTTTGAGATCTTTGTATTTTTAAAATGTGTTAATGCGACGGTCCATCCCCGATTGTGACGCCTACGATGGCCATCGCCGATGGATATTTCATTATAGGTCATCGCCGATGAAAATTGGCAATTTTTGGTTCCGATGCCAATGGAGCAATGGTGTTGCATTCTCCATCGTAAGTACGATGGTGATGGCCATCGTAACATCGATTTCGCCATCGTACCATCGATTTCGCCATCGTACCATCATTACATCGCACCATCGTTACATCGTACCATAATCGGAGATGCCGAGCTCTGGTTTTATATTGCACGTACACTAGTATTACTCACACGCCACTACAAGACAAAATGATCTGCATATCGCTGAGTGCATTCGCCATTGTATAGCTGCGGTAGCACCCCATCACAGCCGTAATTTCAGCTGTATTGGTAACATTATCCAGCTCATTTGTCCCGGGACAGATGGCCGCGTCCATGCCTGCTTTATTTTCTTACCACGACTGTGCTATTTTTTATTCTCGAGCGTTACGTGAACGCCTCCCACAATCTCGTAATCTTGACAAAGTGTCAAACTAAAATTAGCTCAACTGTCACGACCGTCGGATTCCTTCCCCTGTCATCCTGCAGTTTCGTGTTTCTTAAAAAATGTTTTCGGTCAGAGGCCAAAGTTATTTACTAATATTTGTGTGACCAGTTTTAGCTGCTTCGTATTTAAGGACAAATAAAAAGTATTAAAGAGTATGTAAGATGAGAGCAAAAGTGTTCGCAATAGCGGGGTTACAGGAGCAATGTCGTAGCAATAAAGGCGGCCATTAATTTCGCGTCGACAGCTCGGGATTTGCTCCGCGAAAATAATTGACCTTCTAAATCTGGCAGGAGGGAGAACCGACACCGGTCGTGTTATGAACATGTTGGGCGGTGCCGGGCCAATGTTTGCTTTATTTTGGGGAGGACTGAGGGGATGCTTTGGTTTGGTTTAGGAGTGAGTAGAGGCTTGATTTATTTCACGACTGGGTAGATGCTTGATTTCGTTTAGGAGTGAGTAGAGGCTTGATTTATTTCACGACTGAGTGGATGCTTGGTTTGGTGTAGGAGTGAGTAGAGGCTTGATTTATTTCACGACTGAGTAGATGCTTGATTTCGTTTAGGAGCGAGTAGAGGCTTGATTTATTTCACGACTGAGTAGATGCTTGATTTCGTTTAGGAGCGAGTAGAGGCTTGATTTATTTCACGACTGAGTAGATGCTTGATTTCGTTTAGGAGTGAGTAGAGGCTTGATTTATTTCACGACTGAGTAGATGCTTGATTTCGTTTAGGAGCGAGTAGAGGCTTGAGTTATTTCACGACTGAGTAGATGCTTGATTTCGTTTAGGAGCGAGTAGAGGCTTGAGTTATTTCACGACTGAGTAGATGCTTCATTTGGTTTAGGACTGAGTAGAGGCTTGATTTGTGTTTGGCAAGGAGAAAAATTCAGTAAATACTTGATTTGTTTCTGGAATCCGGGATATTGAATATGTGTTCGATTTACTGTAGGAATATTGAATGATTGACTAGATGCTTCATTTGTTTTTAGGAATGAAGGCGATATGAATAGATGCTTGATTTGTTTTAGGCACAAGGGAGGATTTAGTAAACACTTTATTTGTTTTAGGCCGGACTGAGGGCTGTGTAGGCCGTTAGCAAGTGAAAGAGCCTGTGTTTGTTTTCAAAGATTGAGTAGTCATTTGGTTTGTTTTGAGATTGATCGAGTTTTTTTATTTATTTACGGGAGAAGTAGCTGTTGAGTCACTTTATTCCATTACTGCTCAAAAGTAGCGATCAGTCGCATTTCACAATACATAAACACCAATATAAAAATTGGCCTGTAATACGAAGGGGCAGGTCTTGGCTTTGGCGACTGTTTTATATTGGGCGTGACGCTGTAGACGTCTGGTATTTTTCCACAGATTTAGTTGAAGGAGGGCATATATACAAATATTAGGAGTTAAAAAGCCTGTTTTATTTCTTCATTCCCAACTGCCAAATTGTTTTAGGGAATTAATTGTATGCTGTATTGAAATTTCATCCACAGACTATGCACATTAGTGTTTTGATTTTTTTTTTTTTGCGCAGAAACATTTCTAAGCCGTTGTGTCCGGTACCGAGGTCACGTTGCAACTGCCGCCCCCCCCCCCCACACCATGTGGCTGGGAAACAGTCTAGCTGTTGATCCACCTTAACTTGCTCTTTCCTATGAACTATCTGCTGCACACACAGTTTCTAGGCGATTATGGACAAATGTCATTACTACTCACTTTTTCATGTAATTTGTGTGAACTTGAATAGAAACTGGGTTTGAGAATCAAAATAAGGTCAGTGCTGCTTTCATGGTACAATCGTATACCAGCTAGGTCCCTTGTTGGCACTTCTGGGCGATATATGTAAGCCACAAGAGAAACATCCCTATGTAACTAGCCGCATTCCTTGCAAGCCCTCTGCTGTATTGGAGGCCACTAGATGCATTCTAGCTACATCTCATTCAGACGGAGTCACATGACACACTAGCCACTAGGGGCCTCATTTGTAATTAGTGACTTTTTTGCAGGTTTGACTTTACCAACGATTAAACTGATTACCGCCCAAGTCACTAGTTAGCGTCGTTTTAGGCTTGGATGATCACAGTACCATCTATTTCCCTGTTTTTAGGTCTCGTTTTGATAGTAAACTCTTAATGACCACATGATTAAATAATAACTACTTTCCTTGTCTGAGTTGAAGAAAACTGGTGGCCATCTAGTTAACTTTTTTCAATTGTAACTTCGAAACTGTAGCCACCATGGACCATTTCGGTGACTTGTTGCCCACCTTCCAAGTCTGATTTTGAAATTAAAGCTATTAGTGACCTCTCTAGTAGCTAGTTACAGGCCTCTCGATTTTGAAACAAAAGACACTATAGTGACATGCCTAGTAATTAGTTACCTACTTTTCAGGTCTGGTTCCAAAATAGAAGGGCCAAGTGGAAGAAGCGCAAGAAGAGCACCGTATTCAGGGGTCCGGGGTCGCTGCTCCCCTCACCCTCACTGCCTCCCTTCCCCCCCATGGGGGGCATGGGTACCATGGGTGGCGACTCCTTCTGTGGGGCCATGTTCCCCCCATCTGACGGGCGCTGGGGAATGGGTGCTGGCATGGGAGGTAGGACATGCAAAAAGTAAAATAAAATTAGATAGCATGAAAACATAAAGTAATATTAAGGATTTGCTGCGCTTTGCGCTAAAATGAAACGACTAAAAATTATACTGAAACAAAGTCTAATTGCATAAAATAAAATTAAAATGAGAGTATGCTGTTACAGTCGCGTTACTGTACATCAGTGCATGTTGCTTATTTAGACATTTTCAAAAATTACATTTCTTAAATACTGTATTGAAGAAGGAGCATTTATTGTGCGCCTGCTAGTATTTTCAAACAGTATATCTTTCATTTTCAAGGTTTTGTTGGATCCACCATGCACGTACTGCAGTATGTGTTGAATTGAGTTTCAGGATAGGAGGAATACAGTGATTTTACTGAACCTGAAATTGTTGAATTTACTACAAATTACGCTTTTTTAATTAAATTAAGTCATTTGATGATGTTTATTATCACCATTATTTATTGAGGAAGAAGTGTACAGTAATGCACACAGTTAATTGCTTTCTTCAATGACCTACTTAAGAAATTGAAGAATACGGCCAAAAATGTTCAAGAAGATGAGGAGCTATTAGCGCTGCTAGTACGTCGGATTCCAATTATCGTATAGATGAAAATTTCATGGAATCATCAACTAGAAGCTTCCTATAATAAAATACAAAGTTCTTTTCCCCTGTATGCACAATAAAGTTACCTTTCTCAGTAACTTGTGCAGCATTCATTGTTCTTTTTATACTAAATTATACAAAATCACAATTAATTGAGCACTTATCAGCAAATTAAAACTATTAGCTGTGATTACGCTGTTTTCAGCAAAATACTTCTTTTATGGGTTTATTTATAGGAATTACCCAATTGCCGAACTAACTCTATTTCCGATCCATTATTATTTGAGAGGTGTAAGTAATAATCCCATCAAATGATAACTGTTTGTTCGGAAATAGTGTTAGTTCGGCAATTGGGTAATTGCACTATGTACCAGAGATCGCTTTTTGCACTATGTTATCTCCAGAACAATATGTTATGAAAACTAATTATGTTGTTCCGAGGAAATATTCCAATTTTATTTTTTTAAATAGAATAAAATTTATTAGAAAAGAAGACCTTTAGATAGTGGAGAAATAAATGGCATTATAGTAAAGTAATAGATGACATAAATAGCTGAAACTATTACCGTAACGATCGGTTGTCACTGCGCTTTGCGCTATTTGCAGAAAAAAGTAAAGTCAACTTAACCGTACCCCGACTGGGAAACTCACACGCACTGGTTTGTGCTGCAGTAATAGGCATACAGGCCCCAGAGGAGTATATGTCCGCAGTTGACCACAGATGGTTTAGAGCAATGGCGTCTGTGGCGGAAGGCTCCGTACGGCAATCTGCCTACCCCCGACCCTCCCCATTGCTGGCAAACGTCAGCAAACCCACAACAGTACGCATAGTGGATGCTGACTGATTATGCCAAGCGCCGGGAAGAACTTGTCTACGTGGTAGGGAGGTTTGAACATGTGGCCTTGAGAGTCTGTTGTTATTTGAATAGTGTTGAGTAGTTTTATTAACCATAAATTAATTATCATTGCCCAAACAGTGCTTAACATTATAAATGGCCTTGCAGACCACATACAAACTGTAGGTAATTTTCTAATTATTCAATGTCCATTATAACCTTTTCTATCCAGAACATTATTATTATTATTAATAACTACAATTCATTCCGTAGTACGTAGTTATCAGTTTTCTAAATTGTGTGTCATAGGTTATTTTATGAACTATAATATTTCTAGATTGCATTGCTTTTATAGTCAAGTGGGGAAAAAATAAAAAACCTCACATTAAGGGTAAAAAAAGAACTACAACTCTTACAGTAAATAATCCTAGTTCATTCCTTACCCCACCTGCGAACCTTTCAAACCTTTCATTTCTTCCACCACTTTACTATAACGTATCAAGTTATCAACTATTATTTTCTCAAGACTGTATAGAAATTTTCAACTTTTGTTCAAGGTTGCATACTATGATGCATTTCAACTTGTGTTTCTGCAAATTCTTTCTAACATATAAAGTGTGAAGATCAGGTGATGCATTTTACCATCAATTATTTTTTACTCTGCAGCTTTAATAATTTAAGTGACCTCGTCATTTCCAAGGCGGTGTGACTTTGTTGCTCATTCATTTCCGATCATTTTGCCTACTCTCCTCTTTGTCTGTTAGCTACATGCAAATTCACTACTCGAAAGTAAGTTCATTGTGAGTTCCAATAGAATTTAAAAGAATTACTATAGGACGAAACTGATCGATGTAATTTAGGGCAAGATAATTTCGTCTTTCCTTTTAAGTACTAAAGTTAATCCTTTTCCAGCTCGATCGCTCACCCGTATGCTCCCACAGGTATGGGTGCAGGAAGCCTCGGGCTGCCCTCCCCCCTCCAGCGCCAAGGCTTGGGCCAGCTCACCCAGACGAGCATGGGCATCTCTCAGCCCTTTTCCCAGGGTCTCAGCCAAGGACTCAGCCAAGGCTTTGGCCCCAGTTTTGGCCAAGGTTTCGTTAGTCAAGGGCTGGGCCAAGGGATAGGTCAAGGCCTGAGCGGGGGTAGCTCTCCCCTGCCCTCAGGACTAGGCAACATGGGGGGCTCTAATCCCCCCGCCAGCATGTATCAGACCCCGTACCCCTTCAGTTCGTTAAATGCCCTCGCTGACTACACAGGTGAGACGTCATGTTAGCCAACGGCTACCTGGTGCGGGCTCGGGCCTAACACCCTCGGGCCTAACCCCCTCGCTGCGTGTCGTGGGGCCCGAAATGTAGTTGGTTTAAATAGGGAAAACCATAGGCCTCATTGCTGGCTGCCATAGCAATGCAGGGTGCGCAGACGGTCCTCAGACCAAATGGACAGTAGTTTATTATTGCTAGAAGTTATAATATGAAACAAAGAGCTTGTCAGAATGTTAATTTTTGAAGCCTGGGAATTAATTTACAAACTACCTTTCATTACGGCCCCCATTCACCCGAATTACATAATTAAGCTTTCGAGAGAAACCTTCTACAGAGACACGGAGTTTTTTCCGAGATATTTAGCCAATTTACTCTGAAGGCACTGCATAAAAGCATCGAAACTTGTGTGATTGACACAGCACATCTGTGCCTCCAATATCAAACACAGAAATTAATTGGGTTGAAATCTGGCGATGAAGGAGGCCACATTTCTTCGCTCCAAAATCTAAAATATGACCAAAGCACCAATCCTGTTTTTTTTTGAGGTGTTGGAAGGTAAAAAATTGATCTTTGAATTGTTTCTTCATTTTATCAAGTACTGGAACCAAAATATCCTTAATGAAGCAGTGAGTGTTGATTTTCCGCCCTCTTTCACAAAAATCAGAGAGGATTTTCAAGTCTCTGAGGTTGTAGCCCACACCATGACAGAGGACGGGTTTTTAGTGGCGATAAGCAGTTCTGAATTTGGAACTGACAAATTAAATTTGGCCTCAACTGGGAAGATTATTCTGGCGCAAAAATTTATCACTTCAGCTTATTGAAAAGAATTCTTGCTCTGTCAAGTCTCTTTTGCTTTTGAAGTAGACTGGGCTCTAGATGCAGCCTCATTTTGAAAGGAGAGAGTTGGAGATAACTTTTAGCGACGTTTCTCCTTGACGTACGTCTCACATTTAACATTTTTGCCAAGTTTCGAATGGACCTTTTTGGGTTTTTCCTCACCATTTCAAGCACGGCCTTTACCATCTTTTGGTGCGAACAGCTCGAGGTCTCCCACTTCCTGGACGATCCTCAGAAGCACCAAGTTGGATAAATCTTTTGACAACTCGGTAAGCTGTCGATTTGGCCACCTTCAATCCCTAAATGATGACAGAATTTCTTCCTTCCGCTCGACGGACTTCGATGAAAGCCTCTCGTTCACTCATTTTTTAAATCCTAAATTGTGAAATTTATCTACATACCTGGAAATTACGGTGAATTTTTAAGTTTCTTAACATATTTACTTGCTTTAGCGATAAAAAAGTGGTATAACATTTGTGTTTTGTAATTTGAGAAAAAGTCCACGGACTTTCTGCGTACCGTGTAACTGCTCAGGGTCCCGGAAACCAAGAGAAACATTTATATCTCCCGTAGGCAGATTTTCATACAACAATACTATTATAGTACTAGTTCAGTACAGTAGTTCATTACTGGATAACTAGGGTGCTTACAGATTAAGTTGCCGCTTCATAGCGCTATACATTCTATACAAAGCTCTATTTCAGCAATAGGTTCACCCATACGTTTACTGTGAATTAGTTAACGCATCGGCATGTAAATTTATAGACTGAAAGCAGTAACAGTAAGTAGCGTACTTCACAACCTACATTCTTAAAAAGCTGTACATATTACAGCAATAGGTTCACACGTAGGCCTCCTCTGAATAAGTGAAGGCATTGTCATGCTAATTTAATGACGAAAAGAAGTACATTGGGGAAACACAGAATGAAGAGATATAACAGTAACAGCTCGCACCTGCAGGTAGCTGATATGAACGTTTCCTGAGCTGCTTTATTTAACGCCTCACATTAATTTCAATGACAAAAAAATAAAATATGAGAGAAATTAAGCGTAGGATTAAGAAGGAAAAAATTACAGGCCTGATTGCTATTTACTAGAGCAATAATCAACAGACTGAGTGTCATGACTTAGGGCAGCATTAAAATGGGTGACTTGATCAACAAAGTACTAGCAAAATGGGTGTCGTGGAGTGCAGATTATTAAATTAAAATAAGGGAAGCTAGGGGCCTCACTGTAGACTAGAAAACTAGACATTGCGGCGAATAAATAACTGGAACAGTTATCAATAAATAGAAAATACCGTAGGACCCCGCCATGGGCTCTTTAAATATTCAACACCAAGGACCTCACAGCGTACTAATGCAATTGAGTATCAAGTCCAGAGATAATGTTTATCGTATTAATACGGGGGTTCATGTAGTAAAAATACTTCATTTATTGTCCGTAAATGAATACATTCAACTTGCTATTGCACTTTTTTTGTTAACTCGAGGTGAATTTGCGGAAACAACTTCATTAGGTGACAGATTTGTTTATGGGTAGAAACTCGTTTAGTCTATGAAGAGAAACGTGATTAATATAGAAAGGTTTATTTGTTTATGGACATAAATTAACACGTTTGAAGAAAGTTTTGTCTAAAGACATTAAAATCTCATCAAAAGGAAGATTTCTCTGTGAACGGAAATCCCGTTTAGTTAATTAAATGAGTTCGGACGCCCACGAGACAGACTCTTCCCTCAGCCTGAAGACAAGGACAAAAAATCCGGTGTTCGTACGAGCACCATTGTATGACTGGCTGCTTGTTTATCAAGCTCGCTTGTCAAATAAGATAAAGCTTAGTAACGGTACGCTTGATTGGGCACCAAACTTGAGCCTTCAAGGCTAGACTTGGTCGAAACTTCACGCAGGTGCGCTGGCATCGACCCGCGGACTGAGTTCATGTATTGACCCTCAATCGGTTTCCCCTCGAGAGCTCCAAAAATGCACTAATGTTCCGCCAAATGGCTTTTTCAGCCGACTCCACGTAATCGTGTTGCCTCTAACACTTGCCGCACGGTTCAAAATGACGAAGCCACCGCTCCTGCCTGAAGTTACGAAAGTCAAACTTCGAAGGCTTAATTTCGGCTTCGAACTTGCCCCAATATTACCACGCAGCGAGAGGGTTGGCTCACTCGGGTCTAGAGACAAATTGAATATTACCCTAGACTGTACCGCCATATTTCGGAATAAATTACCCTATATTTAAGGNGTCAAACTTCGAAGACTTAATTTCGGCTTCGAACTTGCCCCAATATTACCACGCAGCGAGAGGGTTGGCTCACTCGGGTCTAGAGACAAATTGAATATTACCCTAGACTGTACCGCCATATTTCGGAATAAATTACCCCATATTTAAGGTGTAAAAATATTGTCTTTTAGTGTTTAGGGTAATGTTGGAGTTGGTTAGTTAAAGGAGAAATTGTAGTAGAGATTTTATCTTTTGCTTTATGCTTAAGTTATTTGGTAACACAGAGGCGCAGAACCATTGCTGTTGGTGCTACGATTCATTTTATTGGTAGAAGACTTGCTACACTATTTTAACAAAGCTATCGTAGATTTTTTCCGTAAATTTCAGAATAACTTCAACAAGAGGTTGCTGCAACACCTGAACTTTGGAATTTAATTCAATATTTAATACAGTACAAAGTTAGCATAATTTCTGTTGCAAGGATATTACTCACCAGATTTTAGCCAAATTTTAAAGTAAGCTCAATACAACTTGTATTTTGATGATAGAGCCAACTTTATTATGGTTATATTCCTGGAAAAATTGCTTACAACAGGGTTGTAAAAAAGTTTACACTCGATGTTTTTTTAAATTCCAGGGTGAAGTTTGTGTATTGCTGGTGAAAAACAATACCTTTGATATTACAGAGAAAGTATCCTTGTAAATACGGGACTTTCGTTGTAACGGTTGAATTTGGAAACAAAATTTTCATTAGGAAGTTGTAAAAACAGCGCACACAGATACGGTTAAATTTTAGCGCAATTTATACATTATAACTTCTCGTAATATCGTTTAAACTGAACAAATTTCCGTCAACAAGACAAACACTTTTTGTCTTTGAGGATAAACTTCTCAAAAATCTTTTAATGAAACTTGTTCTGTCGATGTTCAACTCAATTGCCAAATCACTTGGCGTACTATACTCGGCTTTTTAGCTATAACCCAAGAAACCTAAGCGCATATTCGCAAAACAGGGAGTGCAAAGAATAAGAAGGATATCACTTACAGCTGGAGGGCCTTTAGTTGATTTTCAACTCGTGTAAGAGAATAAAATGTATCCGTATCGAACTGTAGTGCGGATATCGTGAAGAAACTAGTAAATACACTGCTTATCATTGGAATCCGCTTCTGATCCCGCGAACCACTGCTTAAGCTACCCATACCTAATCGCAATAGTTATAACTGAATAAGTAGACTGCTGCTTAGATTTACTTTTTCCCGGACTGCTGCGAAAGATTTTGTAGGAACAGTATGATGGAAGTGATCACGTTTGGTCACGAGCTTGGTAAAGGGTGAATATTCAGTGTATTTGTCTCACAAAACGGGTAAAAATTCCCGTATTTCGACACACAGTAATTCCCGTATTTTACCTACTCAGTGATCAACACTCCCGTATTTTGGTTACCAAACAGTCACCATGCCTCACAGTTTGCCTATAATAATTGATACTCATCGAATGTTACTTTCCGTATACCGCTAAAATTTTGTGCGTGTGCTTAAAATGTGGCATAAAAACCTAACATCATTTGCGCGTAAAAAATTTAAAGAAATAAAAAGTACTTGTATTTCTAGGCTAAAGTTTTCCACTGCGTCGATATTCATAAATTCAAATTGTGATCCCAATTGCAAGTGTACTGGTAATTATAGAAGGAATACTGATATTAAATTTCTTTTATCTATTTCACATATCTCTTTGCTTATCTTTCGAGTGAATTGTTTCTTTTATTGCAGTTTATTACAAATGGATAAATTTAGCAACACAGAAGTTATCATTTTTCGAGGTAGTTTTTAATGAGTAATATAAGACTCATTTTTGATATCAGTTATCAATGATCGTTATTTTGGAATTTCTGTCAGCAATATAGGTTCTGCTTACGTTTATTAAAGTTAATGCTCTAAGCTAAGAATTTCTGCTGTTTTCTGAGTGGATATTAGAGGGTAACTGTACCATGCTTTTTGCATAGGATTACATAATCTACAACTTCATATTTGCTTCTTGAATAAATTTACAAGAAGAATTCTGGCAGTAAGTGCATTAGTGTGCTAGTTGAAACGACATTTTATGTTAAAGTGAAGATAATTACTTAATTGTCTGGCAGGAAAATTAATTGTTTTCGTCCCACCATCAGGTTCAGTATTCGGGTGCAAGGGGGAGTCAGAGAGAGGCTTTGCGTTATCTACGCCCTCCTCAAGCGCTTCCCCTTCTTCCCCCGCCCCCTCCCTCTCTTCCCCTCTCTTCCAACACCACCATCAGCATAACCACCATCACCACCACAGCCATCATCACCACCAACAGCTTCAGCAACATCAGCAACAGCTCTTAAGTCATCAAGATTTCATCTCCAAAAAACCGAGGATTTCAAGCCTTCACTCCTCAAAATCTGATCTGGAACCTTTAAGTTCAAGGCCATTGAGCGCAAAACAAAGCTTCTTGCCAGGAAAAATAGGCCTACCCAAAGATCAGTCGCTCTATTTTCAAGAAAACTGCAATTTCAAGAGCGGGTATAGCGGAACGTACGATCCAGGACAGATTGACCAGGCGGACAAGGATGACGTCAGCGACAGTGGGCCGGGTGAAGCCGATTCTCCTGAGAGTAACGGCGATGGCAGCAACAGCGCCGAAGAGTCCTTCAGTCGACATCCAAAACGAGACTTTGGTCATCCCAACGAGGATCATTTAATGGTTACTTACAGTCAGCAAGGCTTTCAGAGCCACTTAGGTCAGCACGACAATACTCGGTTAGTCCATCAAGAGGGTCCCTACAGTTCAGCACAGTCGCAACTCGAGGATTCCATTCGCTCCAACGTGAAATCAGACTTCGAAACCGAAAATTTCACCAAGCAAGGAGACCAAGATTGGGAGAGGGGCGGGAGAAGACACGTTTATCAAGAAACGGCAGCCAGCGTGTTTGATGGACTCTAGAACAAATAAACTTCGTCGACAATCAGCTGAAAAGTCAGGAGTAATAATGGTAGGAGTGAATTAAGTGGCAGTGCCCTGTTACTCTTCGACAAACTGCACCCAGTGTTTAAAAAACTATGAAACGCTTTAAGTTCATCATAAATCCTATGAAATTGGAATTTATACCTAAAGTAGGATGTGGCAGTGACGTGTTTGTCATCAAATAACTGCGCCCAGCATATTCGACGGATTGTGCGACAATATATTGAAATACATCATACAACATCTGAAATACAGTAACGATGGTAAATATGGGAATTAATTATGTGACTATGACGTAGTACTCCTGAAATGGAATATTTTATAGTGTAAAATTTCAATCCAAATAAAAAAATTTGCACAAAATTAGCAGCTTGTTATGCAGTTGAGCTTAAAAATAGTTTGCTTGATGTCGAACGATTACAGGTTGATGTAGATCACTAATAAGTATTCTGCAGTGAGTACTTTTTACAGTTGTTTCCATTTTCATTTATTGTGCACTTGTGAAGGGAATCCTCGAAAAGAAATTTGATGCTATTCCGCTTTGTGTTTCAGACAGCGAAAAAATTATTGGTGCTAGTAGTCCTCTCATGGATTTACCTGTTTAACCTTACTGGCCATGGGATACTCATACTGCTAGCGCTAAAAAAATTAGTTCTAACTGGAATGTTAGACGGGCGAGCTGGGAATTAAATTCAGTGCAAAAGAACTGATCTACCCTGCTTAAAATGACCATCTTGAAGTGCTTATGATCAACTGCAGGTTGAACTTGGTTCAATTGCTCCAATCAAGTATCTTTTATTGCAAACTTCCATAAAACTGTAAGTTTAGACATACATTTTTCTTTCTTGCTCCGAAATGGTTATATATTCCGTATTCGTGGACGAGCAACTATGTTTTTTAAAAAAGCATTTGCAATTCCAATGAGTAAAAGCTTCAGTGCATGATTGAATAAAAATTAATTTTCCAGCATAGGAAGCTTTTCTTGCTGCTAAAAAGTCTAACGGCGAATATTTAAACTGACATGAAATCTACAATTTTCTAGCTATTTTCTCTTGGTAAGAAATATATTGCATGAACTTTTCTTCATCGGGAAAACTTTCAATTTTGGAAGACACATACCGTATCTTATTTCCTTTAGTGAATATGGAAATTTTCCATTACTAAGAACTTCATCTCTTCTACTTCTTGTTGTGGTGATGGTGGTGAGGATGGTGATGGTGGTGATGCTGATGGTGGTGAAGAACATGATGAAACAAAGACACAGGATCATGGAGCAGAGGAAGAAAACAAGGCAGAGAGGGAGGCGGCGAAGGAAGAGGAGTAAATGCGAGTATGGTAACAGCATATAAACAATAGACATTGTTATAAGAAATTGTGAATGAAATTGATTGTAGTAAGTAGTAATAAGATTCGTGGCGAGAGAGTTACTCTATCGTATGAATTCCTTTTTATCTCTGGCAGTGACTAGAAACTCATCTAGTTGTAACTAGTTGTGTCATAACTAGTGTCATCAGATACAAATTCAGTAAAATCATGAGCAGTGTTATTATTTATGTCATGAGAAATGAAGGGAGTAAACATGAGTAATATTACGTATTTTGCCAGGAGTAACCAAGTAAAAATGATCATCAGCGTGATAGCATTACAAATTTTGTACAGTTAAGCATGACTTTCATTATTCATATTCCGCATAATTTCAAAAACTAAAAAAATTTCTACAAGTTTTTTCAAAATATAAGAAGACTAAGGTCTCAACCCATAAAAAAGAAAGCACTTTCTTTTATGGTTTCTGAAGCCTCCCTATGTAACTGTTCATAATTTTATTATTGACCCATGTTTATCTGTGTGTAATAAACCTATCATACCTATCAAACTCTAAAAAAATGCTGATGTTACACCTTACAATACACATTTTTTTAGCTTTTTTAAATGCATAGAAAATTTCACCTAATTTCTTCTGTTTGTACAATTTTTTCTATAAGACATAGTAATTAATGTATAAATAGGTATTATTCAGCAAATAATTTCAACCTATGTGATTAATGTATACTCATGTGAATAGCATCTATTTTAACCAGTACAGTAGATGTTATCTATTGATTAGTCAAACCTCTTTACATTCTTAATTGTTTCTGTATTTACTGTTGTCACTATTTTTAGCAATAGATGTCATTATTATCTTCATCATTATTATATGTATATTGCCCCAATTGTACTATATACTGGCGCTCCTCGGCTTACGAACGTTCGAGTCCAGATATTCCGACTTACGAACGTTCGAGTTACGAATGTTGTGGTGTGCGAACGTTCGAGTTACGAATGTTGTGGTGTGCGAACACTCGCGTTACTAACATTAAGAGAAGCCATAGACAACACGATATTTGACTGTCCCCTCTTCACAAGTGCGGCTGATGGAAAATTGATAAATCCTCGATAAAATATATTTTTAGGGAATGTAGCAGCCTGACATCAAATAAACTATTCTTGGAGATGCAACAAATGCATTTATTAGAAAGAAGCACGCATACAAGAGCACAGGCAAATGGTAATTGCAAATCTCATTTTTGTCAATTTTAGGACATTTCGGCGCCTTTAAGATTCCATTATCGTCGTCCACAGTTTATATCTAGTTACAGATTTGTTCTTCTTGCAGAAAAACACATTTCGTGCTTCACAAAAGAACTGGTTGCTGCTATTCAGGTCCCTCTATTGACTGTTAACGATTTTATCGAAGTTACATCAAATTGCCACCTACTGCACTTACAAGTTGAAGTGGTCAGTCAGCTCTCGTGGGGCCCATGGATAAGTGGACGGACGTACAACTCACGAGCACTGGCCATATAAACGTTCAAGTTATGAATATCAGGACAGACGAACAATAGGGCATACGAACCATCAGGAGAGACGAATATTGGGTCAACAGAATAGTGGGACGTGCAAATATTGTAAGAAATGAATGTCCAGGTACAAGAACCTCAGGACATAGAAATATTGGGACATGTGAACAGAAGAACAAACCTATATTCGTGTGACAAAATTCGTTTGCAAACATTCGGGTTAAGAATATTCAGACCTACGAACAGCTCTGCGAATGCGTAAAATATTTGAAATCTTACAGGCCAGCTCTCTTTGCTTCACTCAACCGTTATCAACGTATCATAATGGTAATCTGGATTACCGTCACCGCCACCATTTTTAATCTAATCCACAGTTAAATATAGATGCATCTGAGGCAAAAAAAGTAAACTAACGAACGAAGTAGTTTCTTCCAGGACATAACGCTACGCTCATCCTAGGCAATCGAAAGCTCAACTTACAAGCAAACGCGCAGCTTGCAAGTCTTCTCGATATACAGTGAAAATCGGCAGCCAAAGATACTTATGAACGTCTTGTCATAAGTTGAGTGTGCGTAGACCTGGTGTGTCTCTGGTATTGAACCTTTTAATATTGCATAAAGAGAACTCAGATATCATGACTCAACTTTCCACACATTTTGCAAATCTAGCGCTCAGTGATTATTTGAAACAAAATTATCAGCCAAATAAGTAATGGATGTAGTGATTTGTGATGAATTTAGTCTGCCCATTGTGACTTACGGCAATGGAGCGGCAGCAGCAGCCAGTGGTGTCGGCTGTGGAAACAGGCAAGCATCGGCAAGCATAGAAGGAAGCTTATTGTAACAACTAGGACTGTCACTACTTCGACAGCTCGACTTTATGGAGGTTTCCAGCTCTTAATACCATTATCTAACCTAGAGACTCTTAGTAGTAGCTATTTCTAATACCGTGACTGAACCAATAATTTATTTGACAACTTCGCCGCGGATGCAACAAAAGTAAAATGTCAAAATATCGACTTATGAAAAATACAAAATACGATCAGTCATCTGATATGTAACTTAGCTAGCCCATAAGCTTGGGAGCTTCTGTGTGTCTGCTTGTACGTTCTAGACATGTGCGATTTCTCCTGATGCAGACCACATTTGTTATTAACGAGGTAGTGCTGCCTCGGTACAAAGATTGTTTTTCCGTAGGACACAAAAGGACAAAAAATGTTGTAGCAGCGTAAAATAATCCGATTAAAACAGGGCCAAGAAATTCGACTGATGTTGTTGAGATATTTGTGAACGTTCGTGAGTAAATGACCTGATAATTCGCCATAGTGAAAGTGGATGTACGGACACACGGACACGTTAATGTGTTAGGGCCTGAAACGGCGATGGAAACTATTTGGGTGGTTAGGTAGTTACAATGTTATAACGGCCTATCATTTAAAATAGAAATTGTTATTACTCTTTTGAAGGTTACTGCACTTGTGATATTATTTCTGAAACTGTAGGGCAGCTTACCGGTATGGAGGTTTTAAGAATCTACCACAAAGAATCATATACCATAAAAATTCCCTGTTTGTTCACAAGATTACGTGAATCTGATTACAAGCATATTTCATGAGTATCAATTTTCTTCAAACTTAGAGAACAATGCAGAACATCACCAGCGACAGACTAAAAGTAAATCTTCAGGCCGATATACGGTGCAACTTATAAAGCAGCTACGGAATTTGCGAACATTTTCTACTCGGTGGCGGATCCAGAAAGTAGCACTATTTATTTATTAATTTATTTATTTAGAATCATTTATTTCTTCATGGGCGGGAGGTGTTCTTGGATCAATACTATTACAGCTTATGTTATAGAATGATATGTAATAGGTACAAAGGACTCCTTGTCTCCGCCGGAATTATTTAGGTTGGATGAACCTTGTCGTTAAATATCTGGGAGGAGAGGGGGGGGGCATCTGCTCCAATTCTCCCCCTCTAGATCTGTCACTGTTTTACTACGTACTGAGAACAAATTAACACTGTGCGAATTTGGCTTATTTCAGTCTTCACTAAATGCATGCACTTGAATATTCTGCGTGAGTGCAACTGAACTGCTAAGAACAGCAAGCTATTTTTATCAAAATTGAAGGTAAATATTTGGTTTACAGAACTCCTGAATTAAACGGTAAAAAGTGGACAGAAAACCTTCATCAGTGATCAAGAGAAGTATTTGTTTCTCTGACAAAGTGATATTGTTGTTGAAATTATTTTTAAAACTAGTTAATATTTACGTGTAACAGGAATACACAGTTGCGAGCCGTGTGTCTGTAAAATGTTGGCCCCCAAAAGCTGTGAAGTCAAAAGTAAAACATGTCGTGCGCTCCATAATATTTCAAAGTGAAGAAAAAGTAAAGCTCATTGGCTATAATGCTTATGTACTTATCATTCGTAATCTTTAGTAATGGCTTTCCGCATAATAATTTAGAAGTATAGAACTGGTTCAGCAATTTGTTTTACAAAATAGTTACGACGCGTCGGACGTAACCCTACGCTGCGTGGAGGAGTGCGCGACCAACGCAGTGAGAAGCTATTTTTTCTTTTATTGTTATTAAATGTTTTAATAGGTTATATTTTTGTCCGCGTTTGTTTGGTTGGCTGTTTGTCTATTCGTCCTCAAAAAGTTTTGAACGGACCTTCATGAAATTTACGAGAACTATTGCGCATTTAAGGAGGTGCAGGCTATTATCTTTTGGTAGAGATCCGTACAAGTGTTTGTTTTTTCTGGATCGAGTGTGCATATCTGTTTTTTTAGCAGCATAGTTCAAAAAGTTACGGTTGGATTTTCATGAAAGTTACAGGACTGTTGGAATGCTGCAAAGAACGAAAAACAAAATTTTGCTGATGATCTGCTGGTCATTTTGTCTCTTTCTTTATGTTTTTTGTTGGTCAGTAACATGAGTCAAAAAATTGTGGATGGATTTTCATAAAAGTTACAGGACCTTTAGAAATGTTACGAAAAACAACGTATTTTTGGTGATGATCTGTTAGCCCGCTTGTCTCTGTGTTTGCTTCTTAATTTGTCAGAAGATAACTAAGAAATTATGGACGGATCTTCATGAAATTCACAGGAGCTTCAAAGATTATCGTAAGGAACAGAGGATTTAATTTTAATAATGGTTGGAAAAAAGTTTGAATTTAGGACCAATTTGCAGTTTTCTTTAGCATTGCTTTGCTGGGAGGTCTGCTCTCTCGGAGTGCTTCTCTAGTTGTTAAGAATTTTATTTTAATATTGTTTTGCCAAAAGGAACAATTTGATTTCAACGATAATTAAGTATAGTGTCCGTTCAGTTTTTGGAAAATCTCGTCATTTAGGGGGATTCTAGACACCGAATCCTAACCAATTTGAGTAATAAAACTACGGAACGCCCCGTACTGCAAGGCCAAAACCCTCTATAGGGGATCAGCGATGGGGGGAATTGGAACTGAGAGTGCTGAATCAGCAATTTGGGCATTTTTCACATTTGAGTCAGCCTAACTGACTGCCTGCCGGCAAGAGATTATGATGATAGCTCAATTCATTCTGGTTATTTTTGGATGGAGAGCCATATAAATATATAGATACATCGACAGATGGAGAACGAAAAAATTATTACCTTTTCTTTCGTTCGCTGATGATAATAAGGCATATAATTCAACTCCAACAGGAGTTGGGAGCGGCAGCAATCTCCAGTTGTAGGGTTGCATCAACGACGAGGAGTTACTCGCACAGTCAGTTTAATTAGTGAGCGGATGTACAGCACGATCGGGGCTCAAGCTACCGTACCCATGATACAGACTTTGACGTGCTAGTGGAGTGTCAGCTCATAAGTTGAGCGTGTTATTCTATACTTTTGAATCCGGTGTAACATGAACTTTGTGCTTCGTGTGTTGCGGTTGCCCGGGAATATCTTTCGAAAATAACATGAACGTTGGTGTGACTCACTTGGTATAGTGCTAAATACTTCAATGCTGTTATTTCATTAGATTGCTTCAGTCAGACTCGAAGAAGATATTTGTGAAGGATATGTAGGGATCGTTGCTGCTCGCACTGTGGCGACGTTGAAGTTCGCCGGATGTCATACCTCTCTATCGTTTTTGTTGCCTGAATTGTCAAATAATCCACTATTGATTCCCTCAACAGTTTTATACAAATGATAGAAGTTACAACATACCGCAAAAACCTATTTTTCCCACATAATGACGAAATATTCATGCGTCTATGAATACCTACGGCAAGAAATGTTTTCAGTACTACAATTCATAAATTCTGCATCGGACAGACCTGTGTTATTTGTTGAAGAAAAATCCAACAGCCTTGTTATTTTTCCGAGCAGCTGATACTTTATACGCTAAAGTTTCACAAAAATTGTATTTGTCAGACTAGTGTTGTTTCGGGAACCTAGTTTGAAAGCGGTTGTTTCTTTGCCGCAGTGCTGATTTTCTTCACAGTAAACTTTAATAAAGTTTGTATTATTCAAGTGTATACTAGTTTGTGGAGAAAATCTAAACGACGGTAATCACACTAGCTAATTCAAGCAAAAGTGAGTCATAAAAATTGGGCTCATTGGACTAATTTAAAAAATATATATTTTTCTTATTTTGCTACCTCAAATGAAAACAGCTATACCCTTCAAAAGACATCTATGAGCCATGTTCTTATGTTCTAAAACAAAATACACTTTCAAATTTGCTGTTTTATTAAATAAACATATGTCTTAAGCTTATCAATGCTTGTGCTGACCAACAGCTACGGTATGTAAATACACAAGCAAATATATATATTTCTGGATATACTGAAATTCTGTTAAAAATATCCGTAGACTTTTGTCAAAGCAATATCTTGCAGCGACTGTCTTGTTACTAGAACGTTCTAACGTTGAAGCACGTTAGTACTCGCACAGCAGTTGCCGCTACCTACTCTCTTCTCCGTTTGTCATAACGGAGGATTTTTAAAGAGGAGAGTACTGAGACTAATATTTCATTTCTTACTTAAAGAGCATTATGACAATGAGGACTAGAACTGTTTTGCGCATACGACAACGTCATTACGTTTGAAAGACATCCTTGACCCTACAAACTGTTGAATTTTCTTATTGTTTTCATCAATGCTAATCCTGTGAGATTCCGTTACTCTGGTTGTTCGTTTCAAAGCTGAAGGCGTCATGGTTTGGGTTGAGTGGGGAACATTAAAGATTCCCTCATTGCAATGATGTCTCGCGTTCTCTTCCCAAGCTAGAGAGGGACGTTTTGCTCAGCGGCGATGTTACATCGGCATTTGTCTTTATTTTATTGTCCGTTTTGAGGATATTGGCCGATTTAAAAAGGTATCGGCTTAGTTTGTTCGTTATTTTCAACGTTACTTTACTTAATTTTTCACTAATTATTTTTCCTCAAGCCAGGTATTTTTTCTTGCAAGTATTTATTTATGTATCGCTTTCACGCATCGATGTGCTTTAGTAAAACTGATATGCTTCATAGTTCGAATGTGTGAAGTGCGCGTAAGAAATGCTTGCTCAACAGGAAGTGTGAACAGCTCGACTACAGTTGTATATTATTCCAGTTGCTCTGTAGACTAAAAACTGTTGCCTTGGTTTATAAAGCGGTGTAGAACTAAGCATTATCTGTTGAGAGTGCAAGACCCTGTGAAAAAAACCAGTGTAAAACAGTACAGTACCCATCTGTTGCGGTGAAAGATTCGTTTAGTACTCTATCTTGGGTGTAGAGCGTAGACGTACAGCATGTTTATTACGCACCAGAGTGCACCAAATACCTACCGGTAAAAAATTTCCGCAGTTTCATTGTCTCAAGAGTGACCCCATATATTCATTACTGCAAGTTTCCCAATATTGTAGATAACAGTGTCTTTTTTTTACTTATTCAAAGTAAAACATGTATTGTTGATAACAAACTTGTATCTGTAGCCGACCTCAAAATGTAACTAGCCAATCACTGTACACAACCTCCCTCATTTGCTTAACTATTGCTCTGTGTCTCTCTCGGTCCTTCCTCTCTTTGAATCAACTGCATTTTGGATTGGGAGACCTAGAGCTACCATATAACTGCGGTACCAATGTATGTATACTTCTATATCTAAAGCAATAATGAGAACAAACTTTTGATTTTGACGTTATTTGAATGTTTAAAGCGAACCTGTAAATATACCAATATATCTAAATGACTCATAGGTGTTCATCATTATCCTGCATCCGTGATTGTATTGTGCATTGCTTATTGATTCAACCCATTAATGCGCAGAATACTACACATTTTCCTGGGTAGCATCAAGTTATTAAAGAGCAAACTAAATTTTCATTTATAAAAAAAAATAACTATAATTCTAAATATTTGGACAGTGTGCGTTAACGGGTTAATAGTGCTATTCTCACCGGAAATAGTTACCTAATGCGGTAATGGGCAAACCAATTTTTCCTGGAGAATTTTCATGAATAGTGCTTTAATACTATTACTAGCTGCACCCGTGGAAATTCCACGGTTAGTGAATGTTTTCACTTGCCTTATTTACCAAGGATAGCCCTCATTTCCTAGCCCACCCCGTCTAAACTATCGTCCGCCGCTCAGCTCAGTCTATTTATCGTTAAGCAGTCTGTCCACCTTATATCTCGTCTAACTTTTCCTAGTGTTTCGATTTCACCACTGAATCCCGCATAATTTCTGTCAGTAGTGAATTCACACTTGTGTTTTGATAAAAACGAAGAAACACGGCGGTACATCTTGCAATGTTTTATGTATTTGTAGTTTGTATACCTTTCCTAAACTCTGTTTTCCACTATGTACTCATCATTTAGCCCGCCATAATATTGCAAGTCTCAATTTATTTGTCATCGGAGTATCAGGTTTTTTTTCTCACTATTTCGGAACCCGTTGATACTGATCAGTAGCCCATCACTTTTCTGCTTTGTTTGATGCGATAGCTGTACAGAGTAAAAGAAAACAGGCGCGATCAATTTCGTCACTCACAACAGAGTAATCTTCTGTTTTCGAGCTGTCATTCCACTAGCTCAAATATCGCACTGTAGGGGCGGATGTTTTCTCAGCAGCACATTCGGTTAAAAAAAAAAAAGACTCAGCTGAGATGCAGTACATTCGCTTCAAAAAAAAAAAAAGACTCAGCAGAGATGCTCAACACAACCAGCTATGTTTTCCCGCAGGAGCGTATCATGGCTACGCATGTGGCTCTAATATATTAGCAGTTGTTATAATATTGTAAAAAAATGTAAAGCTGTAGATATGATACGGTTGAAATGATTCACATTTGAATTCAAATCTCTAATTTTAATCTATCTATTTGTGAAGAGCGTAACACAAAAGTTAGGTACGTAGGTACAAGCGTATTAATAGACTAGAGTGACTGCGCTGTCAAAAATGACAGCGAAGAATTTGTGAAAACCCGTCTTGTGTAGCCTGTAGCATCATCGCAAAGATATTAAGGCAGAGCCTTACATCTATAAAAGGGACCTCACCTGTCTGGATAGTACAGCGTGTTGACGGAACATGTACTTTGTGATTTCTCAGGTTATTTTATTACCTATTTAGGGTAGCTAACTTTATACATTAACTTCCTCGCGTAACAGCCAACTTGAATTAGGGAACCATACAGATAAGCGTGCACGGCTGAACAGCACCCAGCTTCTTTCGGTGATACACAAAAAGCTACGTTTTTTGCCGGCAGTCTATATTGCTTCTAATGAATACGGAGCTCTGTATCCAAGATACTCAAGGGTGGCATATAACTCTGATTCAGAAAATTTTTTCCTCAAAAGAAAACTTGTTCTGTTGAAAGATGAACTCAAAATAAGTGAAGAAAATAATTTGCTGCCGAGAAATTATCGTGGTCTTTACGCGCCTGCTGACCACTCAAGAATATCTTAACAGTTGCTTCGATAATTAACAAAATAAGAGTATCAGCTGAAGTTTGCATGAAGTAAATTTCAGAAGACAGTACACATCACGATTGAAGAGATTGTTTAAAGAAGTCGTATGCATCTATATCGAGTGGACTTCAACGTAGTTGAGCTTGTGTCCCATAAACTGATTTTACATGTTACGCTTTGGGAGGATAGATCTGTACACATCAAGCCGGTATCCTCGAGACACTGTGGGATAGATTCTTACGGAACTGCATAGCAACTGCATTACTTTAATCTAACTTACAGCTATATTAATTTGACTACTGAACTTAATTATTGTCACCATATCCGGACTCAGTTTTCTTCGTAGTGTGGCTTTTATAACAAATCGAATGCATTTCCAATATTGTGTAACATCTTCCATCTAATCCGCGTGAATTAGATTATTGAAGGACTTAAGCCTCGGCCTTGACAACGAAAGTGATCTCACCGTGGTAGAAATAAGAGACATATAGCATGTCGATAGAAACAGGGAACCCATACTCTGTGTTCCCACTCAGGATCTACGTGCATGTGAACAGAAATTCAGGAAAAAAAGAGGAAGACCAGTTGAAAGTATTTCGTCTGCTTCAGAGGTAAGCAAAGGGGGCACGAAAGACGCATCCCCAGGCCTAGCTAGTGAGTAAGATTACCTGCAGGATCCTTTGGGGGCGCTGCTCCCCCGCTACTACCTATTCCTGTGGCCCATCCTGTGCCCCCAAGGCTAGTGGGTGCATACTTCGCAACGATTCCCCAGTCTATCCACTTAGTACGTCTTATTATGTACACGGCTCTACGTGTAGTCAATTACCTTTCAATCATTCAGATTTTTTTACACTTTTCATTTTCCGCTGATACAATTTCTTCATAGTTTTGCACTTTTGTGTTCCTCTAATGCATTTCTGAAACCATCTGAACGTTAAAAATTTCATTATTTATCTGTACCATTTCCATCGCAATTCTAATTTCCTTTCGATTCCATAATTAGGACTTCCATTGAAACTGTTTTAGTTCTCTCAGTAAGGTCTTCACTTTTACCAGGTTCATGTGTCTAAATAAGCATTTCTTTATACTTCTAGTAATCTAGTTTACCCCGTGGGGGTGCTCAAAGCAGGCCCTCCATACCGTGGTGGACCGATGAACTTACTCAGCTGAGACGTAGCAGATTACTTGCTGAACGTGCCTTGCGGCGATATAGGACTGTTGCCTACCGTATTGCTTATAACCGTGCAAAAGCAAGATTCCGTTACCAAATGCGATTAGCCCAGCGACAATCTTGGGAATCATGTCTCTTCAATTTCTTCTCGAACTACAGTGCCCAATACATGGGAAAAAGTTCAAAAAATAGCAGGAAAATTCTCTCCCTCCCTGACACCAGTTTTGAAAGATAATGATGGAAATCTACTTCAGGACCCTGAGGTAGTAGCCAATACTTTCTTTAGCTATATCACTCGCCCAAGTGAGCGGTTACCGCAATTACAGTGCTGCCTTCCTACAACACAAACGTGCTGCGGAGAGTCTAGTAGCTTCTTTCAGTACTCGCAGGGAATTACCCTATAACAAAGTATTTACAGCTACTGAATTGCAGAGTGCTCTATCCTCATGTTCCGAGATAACTAACAAAAGGCACAAATTATTAAATTTTCGAGTTGATACAAAGAAACTCATAGTTTCAGAGCCAATCTGAATATTCATTGGCAACGTTTTTTCCTTTCATAAAAATCCGTTTATACCTTTTTGAGTTATGGCATTGAGAAATATGAGGCAGACAAACAAACGGATATACGGATCTTCATCAAAAGTTAATCATTAGTTTCTCCTAACATACCCAACAATTCCTTTAAGTTTCGTCTAAATCGGTTCACAAATTTTTGAGTTATCTTTGTGACAGACAGACAAACATGACGAAAACAAAACCTCCTAGGTGAAGGTAATAAGGTCAGCATTTTCTGCGGAGAGAAATTAGTAAACGCAGTTATGCGTAAAAGAACCCAAAACTTTCCTTTGATGAGCACTTCCGATTTAGTAGGAAGCTTATCGTTCCATCTGGAAGTTTTTTTCCGATCGGTAATTTCATCATTACTGCAGAAAGTGGCAGAGACACCAAAACTGAGGCGCGTTGCGCAGTCCTACACGAGTGCCTGCAGGGCGCTAATCCTATAGTGATTATCCTCGTCTCCTCTCCTCTGGGGGCACAGGATGGACCATTGGGTTAGGCTAATTTAGGTTTTCCCCATCATACGTTTTGGGGACAATCGCCCTCAGGGGTACCCTGTTTGTTACCTTAGCCGTTAGCTAGGCCTCTCCGACGTCTGTTTTTCCGCGCACCCGCGTGCCGCGTGCCGATATCTTGTACTCCTACTGATCTTTGTTTTATCTGTTCTTCTTCATCTTTCCCAGTTTGCTGTTCCCTTGCGCATTGATCCTGTGTGGGGAAAATCCTCGCGCATGGGTTCCACGTGTCGATCGTCGTACTGCAGGTCCCTTTGCTCTTTCTCTGTGAGATCGCCTTTGTTCTGGAAACCGTCTGCTACGGTCGGGTTGACAAGTGCACCCTCGTCGGGCGAGCCCAAGGGTTGCAAAGCCACGGCCAGAAAGTATACCACTCAACATCGTTGTTTAATTTCCCCCATTACCTGCAGGAACAGCAGCTCGGTAGTAACAATTAGTGATCTCTTGCCTGGCCAAGGGTTAAGCCAAGACAGTCCAATTTACCTGATAAGAAACATTTACATATAGTTATTCCTAATAAGAAGATAAGTTTAATATTATTTCAACGTTACGGTTCCAGATAGGTTTTCATACACAATTCTGCTGGTCACTCAACATAGTTTCAGACAGTGCCAAAGTCGCGACAGATGGCGATGTACATTGTCTAATTACAAGTTTCGGCATTTGCTGTACTTCGTAAAATCTCAGCTTCAGAAAAGGTTTCTCTATTGTGATACCGAAAAGTTTAAGCCTCAGTTTCCATTATAACGGCGATTCAACAGGAAGATTCACCTTGCTCGGGCTGCACTCTACTTTTTCTTTATTTTAACTGTTCAAGGATCCCTTTCGCTATGGGCTTTTAAGAGTTATAAAAAGTACAGATACACCGACGTTTCAATGATCTCGGCCTCCAGAGATGGACAAATATCTTCCCATGGTCGCAAGGCATCAAAGAGCCCAGTGTGATTGCCACAATGGGAGATGGCACGCCTCTGCCTCTTGAAGACATTGTTGATGTGTCTTCTTCTTACGTATTTGTGAAGATGGCGGTGGACCCTGGGCTCTGAATTACTTTCGTTAAGAGTGAATAGCATTGAATGACTGCATAATGTGTGCGCGAAGGTGTGTGGGTTATCAGGCGCCCCTATTGTCTGGCCACCGGGCGCCTCTTTGTGTTAGCCAGCTCTGGGTTGGGCTCAGAGTAGCCCCAGAATTTGGGGAAATGCCACTTCTAAAAGCGGATGAGACCTTTTATTTCAACGGCATCCCTCAGAGAAGACGAACAGACTAAGCCATAGCCGGGTACTCGGCCTTTCACGGACTGCTCCTCTATCAGGGCGTACCACCTGAGGTTTTTCTCGTCTCTCCGTTTTCTTCTTTCCGGCCAAAACCAGTTTTGGTGACGGGAGGGTTTGAGCAAGGCCTGCTAGAGTACAGGCTTGGGTTTAAGTCACCAAGTTGGCCCGATCGGTACAGTCCCTGGACAAACTGTTGAACGCAGCCTGGTATTTTCGTTGCATGCTCTGCCTATCTAGGGCTTGTCTGGATAGAAGAGACTATTGTAATTTTCTAACGTGTAAGCAATTTAAATTAAATTTTCTACCCAGATATGTCCAAAATATGTAGAAAGAGATACCAAAAATATCAGACTGCCTCTTCTGATTTTTCCACGAAACGTACGAAATCTGACGAATTTCGAGGCCCAGACCCAGGCCTGTACTTTAGGAGGCCGTGATCTAGAGCGCGTTGATAGCTGGTCACTTTCGTATCAATCTTGATTGTTGGTTTTATCTTTTGTTCATTGCTGTCGGTTTCGTTTGTTGGCGTGCCTAATGGTTCGCTATCCGGATGTGGAGATTAACCCTGGTCCTCGTGGTTCTAGTGTTCGTGTTTGTCGCATCCTGTAAGCCAATGTTTCGTGGTCTTTATACTCATATGGCTGAGCTCTATGTAGCCTTTTCTAAGTTCTATTTAGTGCTGTGTTCGGAAGCGATAGTCTAAACATCGTCAAATTTCCGAGCTGATGATCCCGAATTTTGAAACGTAATATTCCACTTTAGAGACACGTGCCCTGGATTTAGAGTTCTGGGTCGAGATTCACAAAACGATCGTGACGTTAATAGAAATTTCTTCCTAAACTACCTAAATGGCCTTTTTCTGAGGACAACTCGAGTCCATCAAATCTCCAAAGCACAAAGCAATTCCAAAAGTATTTTCCAAATCTTTTCGTCGAAGTTTGTGTTCGTTAAACGATTTTGATTGACAAACACCCGGGGCGAGGCCTCAACTTTTGTGATTGACTCTCATCCAACCTTTTGGAAAAGTTTCAACACAAAATCGCGGGAGTGTGACAAACACAAAATTCGAAAATTATATTTCGCTGTGTGAATAACAGGTTTGTATGTGGGTTCATTATAGTATTTACAAACAAAATTATAATTTCATCTTGAAATTAAGCCGCGTAGTAAATTTTGTGTGATGATTTCTGGAAAGCGGGAAGCATTTGGCAACTATGTGTTGCCAGTTATTAATAGCTGTAGCACGTTCTAGCTAATTTTCCTTAATTAAGTTAAATGGAGCACCATTTAAATTTTTAAGGAAGAAACTGAGGAGCACGCTGAAATGTTATAGTAAGTCAAGAAATTATGAGATAAAAAGCGGGAAATTGTTTCTGTCGCTCGCATCTCTGCATAAGAGAGGTGCCAACGAGAGAATTATTAGCCCTACTTTTCACCAGTATAAGTACCTAAGATTTTACCCGTCAGGCTGCTCCTACAACTAAAATAAATGTCGATGAGAAAGTGAGGGTAGAATATCTATTATTAGCTAAGGAATGCTGGATTAACTTGTCGCGGCCTTTAAATTTTTGCGGTTCCTGTTTGATACCATTTCGACAGAGAAGTGTGTGTTTTTGCTTCTCGATTATGTTTGTGATTGCTGTAGTGATTGATCGTGTGGACGTGGCTTTATATCGTCTATTTAGGTTTTTTTGTTTGCGAATGTTCAAAATCTTATTTACTCAGATATCGACCAATCATAGCGCTCGATGCAAGCAAATATAAAGCACAAAAACAAAATTCTGAGGTGCCAGTTTTTTTTTTGTTCTTGGGGTTTCTGCTGTACAGACATTTCGCTGTTTTCGATATCTTATAACTTGTTTCACTTCAAGGAACGATGAGATGATGAATTTAAAATAAATTTAAATAGAGTTTCTTTACATCTATTTTTTAGCAAAGCGCAGACTGCAGATGAATGTCGGGCGGTGGAGAGTAATGTTGTTGGGAATGGAGCCCATTATACTTTTATGGTTGTGTTTACCCAAAAATGGCAAACCATTACGCGAGGAAGTTCATTGAATAGACAGTAAAGACTCACGGACTGCAGCATCACCTCTGTGCAAGATGGGTTGCGTGCATAACGCCACCTGGACCTCGTCCGAAGTATCAAGTAATCAAGTAAGTAAGTAAACGGTGTTTTTCCGGTATGAAGTGCAAAGTGTCTCCAGATGTCTTTCTCTTCAGTTCTTCTGTGTCTACTGAAAGATTTGTAAAAATACCAACCTTAGCTATTTGTGCTTCTCCCATCCCTAGAAACTGTGCAATTCAATATTTCCAAGCAAACATTGAAAATTAAGTCCCTATTACACTTGAAGTAATCACCGAGGGTTCGTAATTACTTCAAGCTATCACACGGACGAACATTGCCCGGCAAACACGAGGCTTTCCACGGCGGGCAGTACAGATATTACTCGCTGCCCACAGTCATTTGCTGCTGCCCGAACTTTTGCACCCAGCAAACCCGTAAAACTAATCCCAGCTTCATGATGACTACAGGGGCGTGTTGTAATCAAACGCCGGGGTTACTCTCCCAGTGTTACCCGAAATCACCCCGTGTAGCGGTGAATGCGACGTGCGATCTCTGCGCCCAAACAATGTGTTGCGGAATTTTCGGCAAGCTTAAACATACATTTTTGGAAGAGCCTTATTTTGGCTGTATTTTAGGATAAATAGTTAAAAAAACAACTACACAGAAGTGCTTCACATGCTAGACTTGAAGCAATATATGACAGTCATACATTTTGAAATACTACCCTATTACACGGGCGGGTAATGTCTGGCGAGCAGCGGGCAGAATCTCTGAAAACATGCCCGCCGAACATTAAGGAGCTATTATTACACTGAGACTGAGATATCTCGAGGGCACGTCGGTCGGGCAGCTCTAAGTTACATACTTTTCATCTGTATATGATTGAACTGGGAGCAAAATCTGCAAGTTTTTGGATTGCCTTAGTTATTACAACAAATTTGAAACTAATTTGCAACTACTTGAAAGGCTTAAAAACAAATTAATTGGATGTTTGCCTGATAGTGCCCGCTATTTTGGAGGCAAAGTTCGCGCAGAGAGCAAACCTCTGGCAGCAGCGAATGTCTGCCGAGCAGCGGCCCGCCGAGCAATTCCTCGTGTTTGCCGGGCAATGTTCGCCCGTGTAATAGGGGCTTAATGATTATTGTCGAGTATCATAGTTAGTGTTTAAGTATCGAACCAAGGGTAAAAATAATCGGAACCTAATCTCGGAACGTTAACGTTCCGAGATTAGGTTCCCATCTTCAGAACTAAAAACATGGATGTGAGCGCCTGAAACTAGAAATTTATTATGATAGCCGCCTTGCTGGGAATGCAGGCGTTGTCGCGGAGAAATGTAAAATGTGAATGACTGGAATAAGCTCGGGGGGTTCTGACATCAGTGCTTGTATAATGGGGCAATTAGGGAACATCGTTGGCGGAAGTCGTGTACAGTCGGGAAAAACGTCCATTGTGTATTGTAGTGCTAAGAACTGCTTCAGTCCTGCCGCTGCTTTCGGAAGGAGTGTACAGTCGGGGAAAAACTTCAGTTGTGAATGGTAGTGATGAGAACGGCTGAAGTCAATATGTTGAGGCTGGGATTAGTTTTACGAATTTACAAAGGTTCTAAAGTTTAAAGTTCTATTGAGTTGGAGAAGTCGATAATGGAGACGTCTTTTCTGCTAATGTGATGGTTGTTTTGTTCAACATGGAGACGGGGAGCTGAAAGTGAAGGAGGATTTGCTAGGATTAAGCTTGTTCTACTGGATATACCTAAATGTTGGTCAATGCGGGCTTTGTAATGCTGTCCAGTGCTGCCCACATGCGAAGCTTGGTAACTTCTGCAATTGTACCTGTAGACAACACCGCGCAGCATAGGTGTGGGGAGGTTGTCCTTAAATTTGAAATAGGATTCTGTGGTGAATGTGTTTTCAAAAGAGAATCTAAAATTCATATGCTTGTAGGCTTCGGAGAGGAAAGTTCTCAGAGAGTGAACTGTAGCGACGGTGGTTCTGCTGTAGTATGGTAGAGAGTGATATAAATCTAATTTACGAAGAGTAGGTTTTGTAATACCAGGTTCGAAAAGATTGTCAAGAAACAATTTGCAATAATGGTGAAAGAGATAGTTCGGATAAGGGTTATTCTTGAAAAAAGTTTGAAGAAAGTCATTTTCGTTTGAAAATGGTAGGTAAGAGGAAAATAAGTTCATTGTCCTTAACAGTAAAGTTTTGATTGTATTTATTGTACATTGGTCACAGCAGTGGCTGATCGAGGCAGCTGGTTTCGCGACCCGAAAAACTTGGTAGCTTCCTGTAGATTCTAGTGGTTAGTGTTGAGTCCTCATTTGTAACTAAGACGTCTGAAATTTCTATGCAATTGTTAGAATTGTTAACCCTCTGAAAACTTTTCTCTCCGAAGCCTACCCACATATTGATTTTAGATTCTCTTCTAAAAACGCATTTACCATAGATCTATTTTAAATTTAAGGACGAACCCACCGCACTTCTGCTGTCCGGTGTTGTCTACAGGTACAATCGCAAAAGTTGCCGAAAGACAACAGACGTTTTTTCCCCGACCGTACACTCCTTCCGCCAGCAGCGGAAGGACTGGAGCAGTTCCCCTCACTACAATTCACAACGGAGGGTTTATCCCCGACTGTACACGGCTTCCGCCAACGACGTTCCCTAACTCCACCGACTGTACAAGCACTGATATTAGGACCCCCTGAGCTTATTCCAGTCATTAGCCATTAGCACTTCTCCGCGGCAACACCTCCATCTCCAGCTAGACTATCGTTATAGAATTTAGTTTTAGGTGTTCAAATCTTGTTTTGTTCTGAAGATGGGGACTTTATCCCGAAACGTTGAAGTTTGTCTATGTCGACACTTTAGTTAATAGTCTGTGTATATAAACAAAGGGTTACCCAGCTCATAACACAGAAATTTTAAGATTTTCGTAGGTGTCACCCGCTGTTACCCAACCTGTGTCGCATTGGCGGCCGGTAAAGCACATGTAACACTGAAAGCCTGATTGCATCACATCCCAGTTACTCTAGATACTATCTACAACCTACGGTTTTGCTCCAACTGTACATTCCTTCAGCCAATGCGGTTCCCTCATCATCCTACTGCACAAATTCCTTTATATATTATATAGGACCCCAAGCTTGAAGCAGTCCTTCGCCATTTATACGTCCGCTCGATAATATCTGTTCCCGGATAGTATATAGAAATATATTACTTGTTTTAGGAGTTTACATCTTGGTTTTTTACCTCTGAAGATAAAGGTATGTCGCGAAATGTTTTTTTTTTATTACTACTGGAGTGGCCCTAATAGGGTTGGCACGCTCCAAAGGCTGCGCTTAGGCTCTTAAATGTGCCTGTCGCTCAGCTGCAGTCGCGAGTACTTTTTCCGCAGGATAGGTTACATCTGGCTGTAGTTCCTGCTCATGAAGTTAGTTTTGTAAAGTTAGGTAGGTTCTCTATTTACTTTTACCGTATCGCGAGGTGGGCTGCTGATCGAGATAGCGTACCTCGTCCGCGTGGTTTCTCTCGTCTCTCGTGTGGAAAGCCGTGTAAGAGGCAGACCAGTCGAGTGTCTCCTATGCTTTGCGCCTTGTTTCCTGCCCGTAGTAGCGCACGTAGGCCACGCGACAAATTGTGGTATTTAAAAGTTACACACTCATCTCTGTTGGAACGCCTGAGTTGTGGCTACGGAAGTTTATATTAATAATGCTATATATTAGGCAAACACGTTCACTTTTGTAGTAAGATTTCTGTATGCCAACCGAATCACAATTATATCACGCGTTATAAGGTCAATGAATGCATTCGGCTGCCATTTTATCCCGAAGCGAAAAACCAATCATCTTTTATGTTCAATACGATATCCATGTGGAATACGCTGCCTGATATCAGGAAGGCAGACGTTCTTACAAATTAACGGAACCTTCTACGCAACCATATTCTGAACGTTTAACCAGCACACGTTATTTGGTAATTTTCAACGAATTACCTCCCAGAGGACGTAGGGCGAACCAGGGCCAGGACTAGGTTTGGCTGGCTAGGCTCGCCCATGCGGTGGTGTGGTGAGTGGCCTCCGGGGTTTCCCGCGGGTTGCGGTACACTTTGGCTAGTTTTGGGAAGTCTTTCTCTCGAGCCTTCGTCATCTTCATGCTGCCTATCCTGGGATTTAAATTTTGCCCAGCAGAGTTTCCAACTCGCTGTTCTCATTCGAGTCTGGTACTGCGTGCCGCCGCCCCCCCCCCTTGGCGTTTTGTCCGTGTTTGTTGTAAATTCCTTTCCTTGGACAAACCCAGTCGAGTTGCATAATGGGACCTACAGAACGCACCCGTGCACATTTTGATTAACAATAATTTCATTGTAATTTTTTTCCTCTATCCATGAATTAGGATGATCCTTATTCCATTTTACTGTGCCCGAATAGCATTAGCTACCAATGGGCTTGAAACTGGGTTTTGATATGGTTGCTGTACCCATTTTACCTACTTCCCCTTTGATCATGCACCTTGTTCAAATAAACTGGCTTATTGTCGACGCTTTTTATTACCTTTTGAAACTATTTTCAATTTGATACGTAGAAAAATCATGAAACTTGTAGCATGCCGGCCGGAAGAGACGAACACTTGCAGGATTGTGTTCCCACAGTGTGTAGGAATCGCCGAACTTTCTTGCCGAGCTGGATAATCGAAGGAATGGCAGCGAGCAAATTTGGTTTAAACAGACTGATAATGACAAATATACTTGCAGGCCAGAAAAGTCTTTCCTTTTCGACTTGTCAAATGTTGGCAGGTCTAATGAACTGGACTAGAGCTAGATTTTTTCCTCGGGGTTCTTTGAAGATACCAGCCCAAGGATACACGCCCGTCCCACCGGAAAAATTGTTAATTGAAATAGATAATGAACGGAGTCGAGGCCTCCTCGAGTACAAGCTTGGCTCTGGGCCTCAAAAATGGTAGATTACGTATAGTTACTAGAGTAATCGTTAGACGCAGCCTGATATTACTGGAACCTACTTTGCATATTTAGAAGTATCTGAAGAATATTTTCTTCGTAACTTTCTAGTTACAAAATTACGATAATTTGAATTTTCTATTCAGATAAGCCCGAAATATGCAGAACATATACTAAAATATCAGACTACGTCTGTTTTTCATGGACTGGACCGACCGGGCCCGCTTAGTGACGTAGACCTAGGCCGGTATTTTTAGGAGGCTTGACTTGGTGCACCTTCTGCAGCATGGTAATGGGAGAAAGTAATATAGGGGAATGAAGGTTTTCGGTGGCCGAGGTTACATAAAGTAATTCGCGACATCCTCAGGGACGTTACTTCCCATGGGATACGATGGGCAAACCCAGCAAATTTCACCCTTCGTAATGGCTGGAAACATTCCAAGTTTCCTAAATATAGTCGAATTGATGGTACATATTTTAAGTGCAGAGCAGATGCTGCTCCGTTGTTCTGCAAAAGTTTAAATGATGAACAATACTAGAATTATAACGCTGTGCAGTCTCCACAAATGAGCTAAATGGGTAGCCCAAAAAAAACTTTAGGTTTGACGAAAACTTTCAATATCAGTATGTGACACTATTTCGGGGGTGCAGCGAACTTTGTCACACATGCTCATGCCTCCCAAATACCTCTGTGGAAAATTTGAAAAGATTTTTTTTTTGAGAGAGAAAATCGGCGAAATTTTTCCGGGGAAAACCTGATTTTCACGATTGTGACTCATCCTGTGGCCTTGCTTAAGGTACTGTGTATCCGGCACAACGCTTATGCCGCGAACTGTAGACCCACTGGGCAAAAATTTTGGAGATCGGGCCGGGAGACCAAAAATAAAAGTGCAGGGGCCGGGGTGACCAAAATAAAGTAGCTGGGGGCGGGGGGGTCAAAATTTCCATTTTGATTTAGATATTTTAATCTGGAAGTGAATTTAATGTTGCATTTTCAACTTTCTCTGTTGAGCATTTGAAGCATTGAGGATGCACTGCATAAACCAGCAGATATTTAATAAGTCATAACTCCTATCGTTATTGTAGCTCTTAAACGTCTCGAGACGTTTTAAATTTATCATAACGCTGCAATAGCTCCTAGCAGGGATGATCCAGTGTCTTGACTGCACTCTAGCGATGGGCCTCTTGTTCCGTCTACTGCCAGCCATCTCGTTTAACCATCAGTTCCGGCACACAATCCTGATCCTGCCGAAGAGGCTGCGCTGAATCTACTGGTTTGATCCACGAAGTGAATCAAATAACGCGCCTGCAGACGCTGCCCATCACCAAGCTTTAAGTTTCCTGTCTAGTCTTACTAGAATATTGGTCATTGTTCGTATTTCAACCATATAAATAACGCGTAAGTTTTTTTT
This sequence comes from Parhyale hawaiensis, assembly GCA_001587735.2. Lineage (NCBI taxonomy): Eukaryota > Metazoa > Arthropoda > Malacostraca > Amphipoda > Hyalidae > Parhyale > Parhyale hawaiensis. Next base: position 22,128,330 of record LQNS02276498.1, read on the forward strand.
TTTTTTGCTTCTCAGTTCAGTTCACTTATTCCAGCGCGAAAGAACTTTAAACCACAGAAATACACTAGAACGCTTAATGGCGTAAAACCCACTGGTGGGGGCAAGTTCAACGCAGTCACTTTTTATGGCCAGCTTAGTTTAGAGCAGACTACCAACTGTATATTAAATTGAGGTAGCTATGTAGTAATGCACCTGGAAATTTAAACTACCTCGTTTTAACTCATATTTTTTAGTTATAAAAATATTTGTTTAAAACGGCCATTTTTTCTTTACCTCGAATTTGTTTTTTGCACCTTCTCTAAATAATCTGCAGCGACTTGGGTCCAGTTCCCCTTTCAGCAGGGACCCACAGGACCTAAGAGGATGGCCTGGAAGTTTAAGCGCTATCGGTAATTTTTTAACTCTCTGTTCTAATTTTTATCACAAGTTTTCTAAATGTATATCTGAAATCAAATTACTAATTTAGGAATTTCTGCAGAGCGTAAATTGATAACAAATTGTGAAATAGATTGTAGTACCGTCGTATAATTTTTCATGGGGAAATATTTATATATATAAAATTTGTTGTTTATTAAGCGGACAAATTTCAACCATAGGAAGAAAACTTGGCAGTAAATCTCTTTTCATGAATGATTAAATGCCCAAAAACTCTAGTTTTTGAGTTACAATGACAATTTAAGGCTTTGGGCATGATACTACGTGCGCGCCAATGTTAGCTCTAGTTTTGATAGTTCAGCACCAAAGCAGCATTCATTATTTTTGGAATAAGGCATTTCATGGTCGGGAAAAGTATCGGCAGTTTCAAGCTTAGCATTTGACATAATTACACTTCTGTAAGCCGGACACTAAGTCGTCAGTTTACATCAGTGTCGTTGAAAAAAATGCAAGGGTTGCTACCACCAGATTTTGGACTTTCTCTAAGCAGATTCTTTTCCACAGATGTAGCGTATTTTACTCGCGAAGGGTTATTAACATTCACAATCGGTGGGCTCAAGCTTAATAATCATCATCCGCTCGTATAATCCTCATCAATACAGTGTAAACGCAAGGGCAGGAATGTGTAGGAAAACGTGCTGAACGAACATATGTAGCGCTAACATTAGCGCGCACGTAGCATCCTACTTAAAAGCTTCAAATTTAAGTCATTATATTTCGAAAACTAAGGAGTTTTGGGCATTTTTATCACTTCCTATTTTGAGTTTTCCCACCTGTGGTTGAAATTTGTCCGCCCATTAAAACACCCTCTATATGGACTTTTTCATTTTTCAAATTGGGTGTGACATGGTAGGAGTTGCAACTAAGGGTAGTGTTGTACGGAAAAAATATCTATCAACTATCAGTAGTACTCAATTAGCTACGTCTTACAGGGCTGAAATGACAATACGAAAACAAATTGTAAATTTATTAGGCATAGCAAACCCGACACCGTACGTATATACAAAAAATGGTACATTAGCAAAGTATCAAAACCTATCAAAAAGTGTCTAATTGAGATGCTAAACTGTACAGTAAATAAATTAATACTATAAAGAGCGGCGTCCTCCTACGAAGACATTCCAACTAGGGCCATCCCTACGAGAACGACTTATTTTTTCCTATCAAAGACTTTGGAGTGTTGAATATATCTACACACTTTCAATTTAAGCAAGTACGCCAGACGTATTCCAGTTGCTAGTACATATGGCTTACTATATAGGACCTACAATTCTATAAACCGACGAAGAAAGATAAACCCTGATCTTGAATATAGAAACCTGTTTTTTGCGAGGAAGTTTCGATGTGCAGCTTATAATATTGTTCAAGCCATTTAATAGATTGAATAATTTTTGTATCGGTGCAATAGGTCATAAATACTGCCTATGTACAATGTATGAAAAATGACTATTCATTGGCTATGCTAATACCGGGCGGTAGCAGGAAATAGATAACTGTATTATGTACAAAATATATATATGCTATCTAACCTATTTACATTTATTTACAACTAGGCATACAAAAACGTTTTTATGAGAGTGCCTCGAGGTCGGTCGTCCAAAGAAAGTGCCGGTAGAGTTATAACCCCGGTCTTCCCACGGTCTGAAGAGGGCCGGAGGACTGCGGCTTGCTTTAACGTCTGGAGCAGCTGTCGGACGTGAGGGTCTAACGTCTGGAGCAGCTGCCTGACGTGAGGGTCTCCCGTCCTGGAGCCACGGTCTCCAGGCGGCGGCCCACGGCCTCCAGACCGAGAACCGAGGCCTCTGTCCGGGCGCCCACGGCCTCCAGACAGAGACTAGAGGCCTCGGAATGGAAGCTCAGAGCCCCCTGACTGAGACGCGAGGCCCTGGGGCGGAGATCCAAGGCCGCCAAAATAGCCTTTCAACAGCTGAAAAAAGAGAAATATGTAGTCCGTCTTGGAGGTGAATGTATAAACTGTAATCCTGTCATGGACACCACCGTGCATGGGTTTCAAGTTTCCATCACCATATTATACGTCCCTTCCTTCTTAAGTTAAATCGCATCAATAAGATTCCTGGAAATATGCGTAATGATGAAGTAAGAGATTGAATTTCATATTTTCATAAATTCAAGATTATTCATCCCCACCCTATTTCTTATCATAGATTGTGATTTTCAGCCTCAAGTACCTACTTGCTGTGCAGTCTATTGTTATAATTTTCCTCCAAATTGAAGCCCTCTCCATACTTGCTCTCCCATACAAATTTCCTCTGAATATTTTTTTTTCCCTCTGTCTCAACTCGAATATGATCCACAGATTATTTTTTCCAGGTCTGGGCTCTGGGAAGGCCAATCCAAAATTGGTTTCCACCCACTCCCTAGTAAATTGACTAAATGCTTCGGGTCGTTGTCCAGTATAAAGCTCTAATGTCGACAAAGTGACAGTTTCTTCGCAGATTCATTCACGTTATCATTCAAAATTTCTACTTTATCTTCATTTTGTCACCCGCCAACGAAGTGAGAGGTGATAGGTTTTCATCGGGGATTCTAATATACATATTTATATATAATTTGTATATATATATCTGTCCACCCAATAAGTGGTCGAAAAAGTTGAGCAATCTTCATGATTTATTGTAGTTTGGTGGGTTGACCTAGCATTGACCCATGCGAAAAACTAGACCTAGTTGGCCATAAAAAAATGATTGAATTGAATTTTCGCCACCGCGGCAGACCGAATGGAGAACGGGTATCTCTACTTTTCCTGTGTTATTATTGAAGAGCAAATATCTTATCCAATACTGCTGTGCCCTAGCGTAGTTCATCAAAAAGGACTTCATTGAATTACCCCTACCGCGGTTGATGGTCTTAGCCACAGAGGCGTTCTAGTTAACACTACTTTTGGAAATCTTATCGTAGCCTTCCCCGTAACATGACATTAAGCTATAAGTTTCCTGAGGTCATCACTGTGTTCGTTAACCTTCACCCTCACAATATCTTATTTCAATGAAAATATACTGTAGCTATGGTCTGACATGGAATAATACAAAAAATTAGCACTTGTATGAAAAGGGATGAAAATGCATTATATGTAGTTAACTTCCATTCCTACCTCCTGTACATAATTTTATGAACAATATGTGTGCTTTATTGCACCGTGCCAATAAATTTACTAATTCCCGTAAAGGAAACTGGGGTGCAAACTATTCAGTATAATAAAAAACAAAGCATTCTAAAACAGAAGTGATTCAAATTAGACTTTCCAAAGTACAGCAAATCCCCACAGACACGCTTTGTACAACTTCTTCAGAAGGGAGTTAGGCCCTTGCTGAAAGTAGAGTAATAATGATACGGAAAACCAAAAAAGCATGCGAACAAAAAGGACACCCGTTACGTTATTTCGGACCCAGCAGCCGCAGCACTCGCATTAGTATCCCTGATATTTTTTGTATGAATTACGCAGGATTGCCTATAGAATGTTGTCAGGGGGTAATAATACAATATTCGGTCAAGGTTTGAATCATTGGCCGTTATATAAATGCAAAAAAATTATAAAATATACGCATTCTAATCTAAAGCTCCCAAACTAATGAAGTAATGCGCTGAAGGTAGTAAAAATTCTAGGTAGGTACTTAAAAACGATGTGATATCACAGTACGATTGTCTATTGATTCGACATTTGTTGGTAGGAGCAAAATATTCGCCATATTTGTTATAATGGCGGGCTGTGGAGGGTGTACGCAGACATTGTTAATGATGAATTATAGTTTCCGACGAAAAGTGCCTTTCCAGTACAGTGTCATGCATCATGCTCCACAAGGACGATTAAATTAAGTTCACACATATTTTCTCCATTCGCTCAGTCAATTTTGGTTACAATATGCATATTTTATATATTGCTTTCATAATTTTAACGGCCCATAATATAGACACTTGCCCAATATTGTACAAGATAAGCATAGAGCATAACTATGTTTTTAATACAATAAATGCATGTACACGCATAATGTGTAACTTGTGCCGCGGTTGCGCAGTCCGAAAAAAATATATACTTTAGGACGCACGTGCTTCTTCTTCGCATCTTCGTTTGTTAGTTTCTCCCGTTACTATTACGTACTGGCTGAAACCATGTTGAGTGATTAACAGAATCTGGTACCAAAGAACATTCGTAACCGGAAGTAATAATCCTGTTTGAACCTCTATTGAGGGATGTTCAGGTTTCTTGGGTTAAATCTGGGCCAGAGAAGTGATCTAGTATGGCCGTTACCATTTGCTATTCGTAGGAAAATTAAAGGAAAGTATTTTGGGGCTGACCTCGTGGTACCGGCCGAGCCGATCTCAGCCATCGGGGACTCGCGGGATCCACCTCCAGTTGGGCATGGCCCGCCCGGGTCGCAGCCCTGGTGATCCGCCTTGGATTCCTGGCCATACTCTGCGGGGATATAAATATCAGGGTATGGTATATTTCAGATGGAGCGTGTAAGAGAATTTTCAAAATTTTGAGCAGTCTCTGGAAACGTACGTCTAATATTAAGCTTACCGTTTAAAATGAAATAACATTTGGAATCATCGACTTGTGCATAAAAAAAAATTAGACAGTTTCTTGGCTACTTTGTTCTGTAAGTCAATTGAAATCTAAGAACATAATAACTGGGAGATGGGGACCAAAGAATGAAATGCGAAAAGTATTTAAAACTTTTCGTCTAGCTTAGCGTATGCGTTGGAGCAAAATACAAACAAGCTTCAGTGAAACGGTAGAAAGTTTGAGAATTCACTTTTCACTTTAATTTTATTAGAAATAATAAAAAATAACCTTTACCCTTTTAGACGCATTTTTGAGAGCATTGAATCGGAAATTACGCTAAATACGGAGTACACCATGTGGTCTAATCTAATAAGCGCTAGCGTAAGATTATAACTTCCTACAACCATACTTCTTGTACAATTACAGATGTCTGTATAGTTTACATTTGATGTTTTAGCATGCTTAAGTTGAAAATATAAAACTTATTTAGTAAACCACGCAACTCTGGTAATACTGAAATAAACTTGGCATGTTCGTAGTAAGCGCTTGTTAGTGGGGTGAAGTGACCAGAGCTGCAGGTATCTCGAGGCTGGTTCACACTGTCGTGCTTTGATTGTCGTGGAAGCTTGTCTCTCGCTCAAGTATTCTGCTTTCTTGCAAAACCTTAAAAAATACAAAAAATTTCGAGTTTTAAGTGACTTTAGATTTAAAGGGACTACGTCAACTTTAGAAGGCAGTTTCTCTCGGCGTATTGGCCTGACGCTGAACATTTCGGCAGAGTTTTGATCGTCACAAATCTAAAGCCCCGTTGCAGATGAACGCCTTCTGTGTTTTCACTTCACAGCGTTCGAATGCGTTGCTGTGTCTGAATAAACGACAAGAAACAGAGCGCTGGTTGCTATATTTTTGAAAAGACCCAAGACACTGCACTAGTGGCACTGGCCAAGCTCAAGAATACGACGGTAAACATTTTATCAAAACTTTTGTAGACACACAGTGTTTGCAACAGGAAGCAAAGAATGCAACGGGAGGACTCATTGGACTAAAATAAAACTTAGTCGTGACCGCATGTAGCAAATTTACATAACATCGACGAATCGAAGTATTTGAGTGTGGGACCTCAGGCCTTCGTGTGTGGTTTTCTTGAACATATCACCGTATTTATTCAATTTGTTTAATTCAGTCTCCCGCTCATGATTGGCCAGCTACTTGTGGTGCAAAATACGGTAAAATGTTGTCGCCAAGCACAAAGTTCGAGCAATGGCTGTTACTGTGGTTTCTCTCGCTTACAGAATTGGCTATAAGAGTGCTTATATTTGTTAGTAAAGAATAAATATGTTCGGTGAAGAGCACTGTGAACTGAATATAATGTGTAAATAAGGCCTCAATCAAGAAAAAGAAGTTAAATCAGGTCGCCGAAAGGGAACAAATTCGGCGCTAGTGTTGTGAAAGTTTCCACCAGCATGCACTGTAATTGTGACTAGGATGTCTGAAAATGCTATGCAATTGTTAGATTGTCTAACTCTCTGAAAACTTTCCTCTTCGAAGCCTACCCGCCTGTTGATTTTAGATACTCTTCTAAAAACAAATTTACCATAGGATCCCATTTCGAATTTAAGGACGAACCCACCGCACTTTTGCTGTCCGGTGTTATCTACAGGTACAATCGCAAAAGTTGCCTGAAGACAACTGACGTTTTTTCCCCCGACTGCACAAGCTTTCCATCAGCAGCAGGACTGGAGCAGTTCCCCACACTACAATTCACGATGGACGTTTTTTCACGACTGTACAAGGCTCCCGCCAACAACGTTCTCTAACTCCACCGACTGTACAAGCACTGATATTAGGACCCCCTGAGCTTATTCCAGTCATTAGCCATTAGCACTTTCCGCGGCAATCCCTCCATCCACAGCTAGGCTATCGTAATATATTTTGGTTTTAGGAGTTCAAATCCTTTGTGTTTGTTTTATTGTTCTGAAGATGGGAACTTAATCCCGAAACGTCGAAGTTTTTCTGTGTTGACACTTTGGTTAATAGTCATGTATGTAAACAAAGTGTTACCCAGCTCAAAACACGAAAATTTTAGGAGGGTTGTCGTCGGTGTCACCCAGTGTACCCAAACTGTGCTGCATTGGCGGCCGGTGTAGCACATGTAACACCGAAGGCCTGATTGCAACACGCCCCAGTTATTCTAGATACTATCTACAACTGACTGTTTTCCTCCAACTATACAGTCCTTCAGCCAATGCGGTTCCCTAATCGTCCTATTGTAAAAACACGTATATATAGGACCCCCAAGCTTAAACCGGTCATTCACCATTTATACGTCCGCTCGGTAACATCTGTTCCGGGGTAGTATGTAGAAATATATTACTAGTTTTAGACGTTTACATCCTTGTTTTTTTTACCTCTGAAGATGAAAGTGTTTCGAAACGTTGGTTTTTTTTTTACTGCTGGAGTGACCCTAACAGGGTTGCTGCGCTTAGGCTCTTGAATGTTTGTCGATCAACTACAGTCTCGTTATGTTCTTCCAGCAGATCGACTTTTTACTCTATACTAAAGTTCCATAAATGCTATAGCTCTAACGCGAGTTGTGGTAAGGAGATATGCCATCTGGCTACAGTTCCTGCTGATGTTAGTTTCTTAAAGTTAAGTAGGTTCTCTATTTCATTTTACTGTTTCGCGAGGTGGGCTGTCGATCGAGATAGCGTACCAAGTCCACGGGACGTCTCTAGTCTCTCTCGTTTGGAAGGCCGTGAAAGAGGATGATCACTAGAGTATCTCTTACTATGCTTTGCGCCTAGTTTCCCGCCTGTAGTTGCGCCCGTTGGCCACGTGACAAATTATGTGGTATTTGAATACTACACACTCATCTATGTTGGAACGCCCGAGTTGCGGCTACGGACGTTAGACAAAGTTTATAACAATAATGCTATATATATTAGGCAAACACGTTTACTATTATAGTGAGATTTTTGTATATCAACCGAATCATAATTATATCACGCGATTTTAGAGCAATGACTGCATTGGTCTGCCATTTTATTCCAAAGTGAAAAGCCAGTCATCTTTTTTGTTCATACGATATCCATGTGGCACACGCTGCCTGATATCACGGAGGCAGACTAGTTTACCAATTATCAGAATATTCTACGCAACCATGTTCTGAACATTTAACTAGCACATGTTGTTTTTGCAATTTTCAACGAATTTTCTCTGAGGACGTTAGGAGAACCTGCGCCCTTAGCTAGGTTTGCCTCGAGGTTCGCCCATGCAGTGTGGTGGTGAGGGGCCTCCGGGGGTTCCCGCGGGTTGCGGTACACTTTGGCTAGCTTCAGGACGTCTTTCTCTCGAGCCTTCGTTATCTTCATGCTGCCTATCCTGGGATTTAAATTTGGACCCGCCGATTTTCCAACTCGTGGTTCTCATTCGGGTCTGGTACTGCATCCCCCTCCCCTTAGCGTTTTATCCGTGTCTGTTGTGCATTGCTTTCCGCGGAGAAACCCAGTCGAGTTGTATAATGAGACTTGCAGAACGTACTCGTGCACATTTTGCTTAACAATCCTTTCCTTGTAATTTTATGTTTTTTCCTTCATCCATGAATTGGGATGATCCTTATTCAATTTTACTTTGCCCGAATAGAATCGGCTACCAATGGGCTTGAAACTGGGTTTTGATATGGTTGTTGTACCAATTTTACCTATTTGCATTTGATCATGCACCTTGTTCAAATAAACTTGCTTAATGTCGACACTTTTTATTTTTTGAAGTCATTTCCAGTTTGATGCATGTAGCATGCCGGAAGAGATGTGAAACGCATGCAGGATTGTGTTCCCACACTGTGTAGGGATCGCCGAACTTTCTTGCCGAGCTGGATAATCGAAGAAATGGCGGCGAGCGGATGCAGTATAAATAGACTGATCATGATAAATATACTTGCAGGCCAGAAAAGAAAGTCTCCTGTTCCTTTCGACTTATCAAGTAAGTGTTGGCGGGTCTGATGAACTGAAAAGTAGAGCTAGACTTTATTCCCCGGGGTTCTTTGGAGATCCCCGGCCCAAGCATACACGCCCATGCCACCGGAATAATAATTATTGATGACATAGATAATGAATAAAGTCAGTACAGGCCTGGCTCACAGCCTCAAATGTTACATTATGATAGTTACTGAAGAAATAGTTGGACGCAGCCTGATATTACTGGGACTTTGCTGCATATTTTGGACGTATCTGAAAGAAATTTTCGTCGAACTTTCTATGGTTACAAAATTACGATAATTTGAATTTTCTATTCAGATACGCCCGCAATATGCAGAACACAAACTAAAAATATCAGGCTACGTCAATCAATTTTTCATGGCACTGGACCGATCGGACCAACTTCGTGATGTAGAGACCCAGGCCTGTACTTCAAGAGGCCTCGACTTAGTGCACCTTCAGCAGCATGTTAATGGGAAAAAGTAATGTAGGGGAATAAAGGTTTCGGTGGCCGAGGTTAGATAAAGTAATTCGCGTCATCCTCAGCAACGCTACTTCCCATGACATACGATGGGCAAACCCAGCAAATTTGACCCATCATAATGCCTAGAAACATTCTAGGTTTCTTGAATTTAGTCTAATTATTGGTATATATATTTTAAGTGCGGACCAGATGCTGCTCCGTTGTTCTGTTGAAGTTTAGATGGTGAACAATACTAAAATTATTAAGCTGTGCTATCTCCACAAATAAGCTAAATGGGTAGCAAAAAACGTATCGTCGGCGAAAAACTTTCATTATCAGTATGCGAGACACTATTTCTAGGGTGCAGCAAACTTGGTTACACCTGCTCATGCCTTTCAAATACCTCTGTGGAAAATTTGAAAAGAATTTTTATGGAAAATGTAAATCATCGGTGAGATTTTTCCGGGAAAAATCTTATTTGCACGATTTAAACGGCGACTCAACCTGTGGCCTTACTAAGGTACTGTATATCCGGCACAAAGCATATGCCGCGAACTGTAGACCCACCGGGGTGAAAATTTTGGAGAGACCGGGGCCGGGGTGACCAAAAGTATGTAGCTAGGGCGGGGGTCAAAATTTCTATTTTGATTAGGGTTTGCTACGAACACTTGCACTTACATCGTGAAACTCAGAATTTCTTCTTTAGAAGTGCTTCACGAGGTCCTACACCTGTTCAGTAACAGGTGACTTTTAGTCCGGGAGCTTAAGAAGTAATCTGGAAGTAAATTTAATGTTGCCTTTTCAACTTTCTCAGTTGAGCATTTGAAACATTGAAGATGCACTGCATAAACCATCAGATCATTTAAGTCATAACTACTGCCGTTATTGTAGCTATTAAACGTATCTAGAAGTTTAAATTTTTTATAACGCTGCAATAGCTCCTAGTGGGGATGATCCCGTGTCTTGGCTGCTCTCTAGGAAAGAGCCTCTTGTTCCGTCTACTGCCTGCCATCTCGTTAAACAATCAGTTCCTGCACACTATTCTGATTCTGCCTGAGAGGCTGCGCTGCATTTCCTTCTTTGACTCTCGAAGTGAACCAAATAACGCGCCTGCAGACGCTGCCATCACCAAGCTATACAATTTCCTGTCTCGTCCTACTAGAATATTGGTCATTATTCGTATTTCAACCTTATAAATAACGCATAAGTTTCATGCTTCTGTTCCGTAAACTTATTCCAGCGCGAAAGAACTTTCCCGCACAAAAATTTATTGGAACGCTTAATGGCTTAAAACCATCTGGTGGGGGCAAATTCAACGCAGTCACTTTTTATGGCCAGCTTAATAGTGCCAACTACCAACTGTGTATTAAACTGAGGTAGCTCTGTAGCAATGCACCTGGAAATTTAAATTACCTCGTTCAAACTCTTATATTTTAGTTAAAAAAAATATATCTTTAAAAGGGCCATTTCTCATCTCTAATTTATGTTTTTTTGCACCTTCTCTACATAATCTGCAGCGACTTGGGTCCAGTACCCCTTTCAGCAGTGACCCACAGGACCTAAGATGCTGGCCTAGAACTTTAAGCGCTATTTGGGATTTTTATCTCTGTTCCAATTTTATCACAAGTTTTCAAAATGTATTTCTCAATTCAAATAACTAATTGCAGAATTTCTGCAGAGCGTAAATTGATGACAAATTGTGTAATAAGTTGTAGTGCCGTTGTGTAATTTTTCATGGATAAATATATATGTCTTTTTTTCGTAGGCAGACAAATTTCAACCAAAGGTAGGAAAATTCAAAATAAATCTATTTTCATGAAAGATTAAATTCTCAAAACTCCTTGGTTTTTGGGTTATGACTCAGAGAAATTTAAAGTTCTGGGTATGATACTACGTGCGCGCCAATGTTAGCTCTAGTTTTGATAGTTCAGCACGCGTCTGAGCCCACCAAAATAGTATACATTATTTTTGCAATAAAAACAGTATTTCATGGTTAGGAAAAATATCTGCAGTCTGAAACTAGGCACTTAAAATAATCACTCTTCTGTAAGCCGGACACAAGGTAGTCTGTTTAAATCAGTGGCGTTAAAAAATGCAAAGGTTACTACCACCAGATTTCGGATTTTGTGTACATTTTTCAGAGCGGCTCTTGCAGCAGAAAACAAGGGATTTCAACTTCTCTAAGCTGATTTTTTTCCACAGATGTAGCGTATTTTACTCGCGAAGGGGTTATTAACATTCACAATCGGTGGGCTCAAGCTTAATAATAATGCCATTCGCTCAATTAATCATCAATACAGTGTAAACGCAAGGGCAGGAATGTGTAGGAAAACGTGCTGAGCGATCAAAATTAGCGCTAACATTAGCGCGCACGTAGCATCCTACTATAAAAGCTTCAAATTTGTTATTTTAATTCGTAAACTGAGTTTTAGGCATTTCATCATTATTCTGAGTTGTCCCACCTATGGTTGAAATTTATCCGCGTATTTAAACACCCTGTAATTTTTTCTTCATTTTTCAAATTGGGTATGACATACCCAGGGTTAGCCATGGTATGAGTTGCAACTAAGGGTAGTTTTGTAGGGATAAGGAAGTTTCGATGTGCAGCTTATAATAATTCTAGCTCAAGCCCTTAAATAAGTAGATTAAATAAATTTTGTATCTGTGCAATGTGTCATAAATACTGCCTATGTACAATGTATGAAAAAAAATGACAACCCGTTGGCTATGCTGATACCGGTTGGTAGTAGGAAATGGATAACATTATGTACAAAATATATCTATAATATATACAATCTAACCTATTTACAATTTATTTACAGCTCGGTATACACAAACGTTTTTATATGACTGCCGCGAGGTCGGCCGTTCATATAAAATGCCGGTTGAATTTCAACCCCGGTCTTCCCACGGTCTGAAGAGCGCCGGAGGATCCGATGGACTCCGGACGTCTGGAGCAGCTGCCCGACGTGAGGGTCTCCCGTCCTGGATCCAAGGCCTCCAGGCGGCGGTCCAAGGCCTCCAAACCGAGAACCGAGGCCTCCGTCTGGAGGCCCACGGCCTCCAGACGGAGACTTGAGGCCTCGGGATGGAGGCCCAGGGCCTCCTGCCGGAGACGCGAGGCCCTTGGACGGAGACCCAAGGCCGCCAAAATAGCCTTTCAACAACTGAAAAAAAGGAGAGAAATATGTAGCGAGTCTTTGAGGTTAATGTAAAAACTGTAATGCTGTCATGGAAACCATCGTGCATGGGTTTCGCGTCCCTTCCTTCTGTCTCTGTTAATGAGCGTATTTATTTTCACGGTGTAGTCATACACGTTTATAAAAATAACATATTACATGCAGTCGTATTAATTTCCACCTGTTCTTTCTCGTGCATCAATCAGATTCTTGAAATATACGTAACAAAGAAGTTATAGATTAGATTTCATATTTCATCAATTCAAGATTATTCATCCTCACCCTATTTCTAATCATAGATATTGTGATTTTTAGCCTGAAGTACCTACTTGCTGTGCAAACTCTTGCTATAATTTTCCATCGACTTGAAGCCCACTCCATACTTGCTCTCCCATACAAATTTCCGCTGTATGACATTTTTTTCCTCTGTCTCAACTCGAATATGATCCACAGATTATTTTATCCTGATCTGGGATGGCCAATCCAAAATTGTTTTCCAATCACTCCCTAGTAATTTGACAGGATGGTTGGGGTCGTTGTCCTGTATAAAGCTCTAACGTCGACAGAGTGACTGTTTCTTCGCAGATAAATTCACGTTATTCAAAATTTCTACTTTATCTTTATTTCATCACCCACCAACGAAGTGGGAGGTGATAAGGTTTTCGTCGGGGATTTAAATATACATATTCATACATATATATAAGTGTATATATATATCTGTCCACCCAACAAGTGGTCGAAGAAGTTGAGCAATCTTCTCAATCTTTTGTAGTTTGGTGGGTTGTCCTTGATTTGACCCATGCAAAAAACTAGACATAGTTGGCCATAAAAAAATGACTGCGTTGAATTTTCGCCACCGCGGCAGATCATCTGGAGAACGGGTCTTTCTATTTTTTCCTATGTTATTATTGAAGAGCAAGTATCTAATCCAATGCTGCTGTGCCCTAGCCTTGTTCATCAAAAAGGACTTCATTGAATTTACCCTACCGCGGTTGATGGTCTTCCGCCGCCGAGGCGTTTTAGTTAACACTATCTTTGGAAATCTTATCGTAGCCTATCCCGTAACATTACATTAAGCTACAAATTTCCTGGAGTTATCAAAATTTCTTATTTCTATGAAAATATACTGAAAATGTAGTTTGACATGGAAATACCAAAAGTAGTAATTACAGTATATGAAAACCTCAGATGACAAAATTCTAATGATAATATAATAAGAAAACCTCAAGTCAGAATTACAATGCACATCTTAAATTGAAACTAGAATAGTGTCTATTTTTAACCTACAATATTCACACTTCTGCTCAATACTTATATCACAGCGATTTTCGAAATGCTGCTCGATTGGGAAGAACAGATGAAAATGCATTATATTCAGTTAACTTGCATTCCTACTTCCTGTACATGATTTTATGAACAATATGTGTACTTTATTGCACCGTGCCAATAAATTTACTCATTCCCGTAGAGGAAACGGGGCTGCAAACTATAATATAATAAAAAACGAAGCATTCTAAAACAGATAATTGATTAAAACTAGACGCTGTGTGAAACAGATACGCTGTGTGAAACACCTTCAGAAAAGTTAGGCCCTTGCTGAAAGTAGAGAGTAATAATTATACGGAAAACCAGACAAGCATGCGAAGAAAAAGGCCGCCCGTTACTCGTTATTTCGGACGCAGCAGGCCCAGCACACTCGTTAGTATTCCTGATATTTTTTATGAATTACGTAGGATTACCTATAGGATGTTGTCAGGGGGTAATAATACAATATTCGGTCATGGTCTAAATTATTGGCCGTTTATATAATTGTGAAAAATGATTAAATTACACATTTTAACCCAAAGCTCCCTAGATACTGAAGAAATAATGCGGGGAAGGTAATAAAAACTCTAGGTAGGTACTTAAAAAACGATGGGACATCACAGTACGACATTTGTTGGTAGGAGCAAAATATTCGCCATCTTTATTATAATAGCGGGCTCTGGAGGGTGTATGCATACATTGTTAATGATAAATTATAGTTTTCGATGAAAAGTGCCTTTCTAGTACAATATCATGCTACACAAGGACTGTTGAATTAGGCTCCACACGTATTTTTCTCCATTCGCTAAGTCAAGTTTGGTTACAACATGGATATTGTATCAGTTGCTTGCATAATTTTAACGGCCCATTATATAGACATTTTCCCAATATTGTACAAGATAACCATAGATAGAGCATAACTATGTTGGTAGTACAATAAATGTATGTACACGCATAATGTGTAACTTGTGCTACGGTTGCTGAGTCCAAAAAATGTACGTTTGACGCACGTGCTTTTTCTCAGTATGTTAGTTTGTTTCTCCTGTTATTATTACGTACTGGCTGAAACCATGTTGAGTGATTAGCAGAATCGGGTACCAAAGAAAATTCGTAACTGGAAGGTAAAAATGAAAAACTATAGTCCTCGTATAGGAGTAATAATCCTGTTTGAACCTCTTTTCAGGGATGTTCGGTTTCTTGTGTTAAATCTGGGCCAGGGAAGTGATGAAGTATGGCTGCTACCATTCGCTATTCGTAGGAAAATTAAAGAAAAGTATTCTGGGGCTCACCTCGTGGTACCGGCCGAACAACCCTCTGGCTCGGTGGACGAATCAGTCTACCAGATCTCAGCCGTCGGGGACTCGCCGGATCCACCTCCAGGTGGGCCTGACCCGTCCGGGTGGCAGCCCTGGTGACCCGCCTTGGATACCTGGCCATACTCTGCGGGGATACAATTAAGTATTAAGGCATGGTAGATATCAGATGGAGCGTATGAGATTTTTTTAAATTTTGAGCCGTCTCTGGAAGCATACGTCTAAAATTAAGCTTACCGTTTAAAATGAAATAACATTTGGAATAATCGACTTGTGCATGAAAAAAGAAAAAAAAATACAGTTTGTTGGCTACTTCTTCTGTCAGACAATTGAGTTCTAGAACATAACTGGGAGGAAATGGGGAAAAACGAATGAAATGCGAAAAGTATTTAGAACTTTTCCTCCAGCTTAGTGTATGCGTTGTAGCAAAATACAAATAAACTCCTGTGAAGCGGTAAGAAGATTAAGAATTCACTTAAATATTTAAAATAATAAGAAACCTCCGCCCTTTCAGACGCACTTCTGAGAGCAGTGAATCTGTAGTTAGGCTAAATGCGGAATACGCCATGTGGTCCAATCTAATAACCGCTTGCGTAACACTTTATAACGTCCTACAACCATACTTCTCCTACAACTACCGATGTCTGCATAGTTTAATTTGGATGCTTTAGTATGCTTCGGTTAATATTGAACGTATTTAGTAAACCACGCAACTGTCTATGCTAGAATAAAGTTATGTTCAGAGCAAACGCTTGTTAGAGGCTGAAAATGACCGAGCTGTATCTCGAGGCGGGTTCACACTGTCGTGCTTTGATTGTCATGGAAGCTTGACTCGCGCTCAAGTGCTTTGCTTTCTTGCATAAAATGGAAAATGACAAAAGTTGTAGTTTTAATGGACTTTACATTTAAAGTGACTACCGTACGTAAACTTTAATGAACGCATTCTTTTTCAGCGTATTGGCTTGACGCTTAACATTTCAGCAGTTTCGTTCGCCACAAATGTGAAGCCCGTTGCAGATAAGACATTTGTATGGTGTTTGCACTTCACAGCGTTTGAATGCGTTGCTTTATCTGAGTAAACAACAAAAAAAAAAACACAGCACTGGTTTCTGAGACTATGTTAGCTAAAACTTCTTAAAAGACGCACGACACTGCACTTAGTGACGCTGGCCAAGCTCAAGGATACGACGGTGAACATTTTATCGAAAAGTTTGTAGACGCACAGTATTTGCAAGGACCGTGCGAAGTTTTCATACGCGGTGAAATAAAAACGTAAGACATGAACTATCGTCTGCAGCGGGCCTAAGCTTGCAAGGAATCTACAAAACGTTCAAACAATTCATGCAGTACGGGGAACAAAGACACCCGTTTTCAACCGCAAAGATTGTTTGTTTTCGAAAACCGAAGGTAAAGTTACTTTGTCCACAGATGCGACTGGGCATTGCGCTAATTGATCTGTCGCATTTGCAAATACTTAGAATTAATTCAAAATTATACGACCTTAGTTTTAGAGCCATATGCATTTCGATGTTTATCGTAAATTTCCGTATCCATGGTTAAAATATAGGAACTAGGTTAGTTTTACAATGACCTAGGCCACACAAACTAGGTACAGGATAAACATGTACGCTCATCCGTACTGCAGATAAGTCCCCCTTTGTAACTGAGAATAATACAGAGGTAAATTTTTTTTGCCTGTAATCTACAAACTACCTACAGAATGTTCATTGGCAGATCAAGTTTGGAGACTGACGCTGTCTTCACTAGATTTACTTGTTCCTAACTTTGTCTTCATCTTAGTCTATCGACAAATTTGGTACAGTAGCAATATTTTGGAGTTATCCTGCCGTTGCGTTGCATTAAATTTTTCCGTAAAGACTAAAGTCAAAAAAATGTAGTCAAACTGTAAAGGAATCTTTTTAGCCACCTTTCTTCATCAGATTATGCTCTGTTATTAACACTAGTCTCGAAAATCACTTAAGAAGTAGAAGAAACTGCCATACCTATTTAGTAAGTGGTCACTGATAGAGATGTTCTTGTCGTAGAGGGCGAGAACTGGAACTGCAAAATTTGTAAACACGAGCACCACCTAGGGAAAGAAGTCATAACCGTTAAAATTATACATGAACGCTTGTAAGTGTTAACTGTAAGACATTTATTGGAAATTTGCTCGCTACATAAAGGTAAAATAATAGTCTTCAAAGTCTTTATGAAACAGACATTGCTAGACAGTCAGGCGCTTAAATGCTACATGGTAATCAGATGTTAGGGTAATTTCACAGCTGATCTCTCAAGTTAAAGATTTAACCGTTAACTTATGAAAATTTAGTAGATATGTCCTTTGTTCTTTCCTTTCCAAGATCTCCTTCTCGGTAGAAACAGACATTCAAACAGTTTAGAATATTAATGTTTATCAAATAATGTCCAGCCCCCTTCCCATGCATGGTAACGTCACTTTCACATGTATTCTAAGCTGAGAAAATTATGGTTGTTGATGGACGGCACCGAGATTGACTGCTCCGACCAAACAGGTCCTGCAGATAATTGATCAACCCCCACTTTTGCTTCCCACCTGAGAAGTAGAAAACAGAAGTTCGCGGTTACGATGACTTAATTTATTGGCAAAAAATCAAAGCTGACCTTCCACTAATTCAACTTACTTGCCAATGCTTGTAATTCATTCAAAATTTTTATAACTTTATTTCGGAGCTACTAATTTTGATATTTACGATGAATTTCCGTATCCATGATTTAAAAAATTGAAACTGTTCGTTTTACAATAACTTGAGCGAGACGTAAGCCAGTTGGAAATATACATTAACTCTAATTTTTTATACAGATAGGTCTCTCTGTAACTCTGAGAATAATGTAGAGGTAAACATTAATTATGGATACTTAACGAACTAACTAGGTAGAAAATTTTCATTGGCAGATAAAGCTATAGTCTGACCCTGGCTCCACTGGAATTTCTTATTCCCAACTTGGTGCAAAATTTGTTGCGAATCAAAGTCATGCAAACGTTATGCCGAAGTGCAGAGGAATCCTTCCAGGGATAAGTTTATAACTATACCGTTCACTATCAGCTAATGTCCTATGATTGTCACTACTCTCAAAAATATATTGAGTACTAATTAATGTCGAAAAAACTATACCTGCTTGGTAAGTAGTCCGGGATAAGATGTTCTTGTGGTCGAAGAAGGACTACGCTGGCAGGAAAAATTTGCACCACCTGGGAAAAAGTAACCGTTAAAAATATATATGACCGTATTAAGCGTTACGAAAATTCTGTATGGAATTTATCGAAAATTTGGGAGCTATATAAAGGTGTTATGGTAGTCGCCACAACTGTGGAGCAGACATTGCAAGACCGGTCAAGCGCTTAAACGCCAACAAAACATGCATTTATAGCCATAGAGCATCACAGAAACTTTTTTTTCTTCCCGTCCAAGCAATACTAACGCAAAAATCTACAGATTATATTCAAAGAAGTAATTTTAGTTTCTTTTCTTTAAATTTGTTCATCGTCTCCGGTAGTTAAGTCTAGAATGAAAGTTTCCTCGACATCTCACAACAGAACTTTGGTTACGTAGTCCAAAGAATGGTAAGGCGAGACATGACTAGGTTAAGCAATGCTAGGTTAAAGCAGGTTACTCGATAAGTTATGTGGAGCAAGGCCTGGTTGTTCTTACTTTACCACGGTCAAAAAGCTCCTCTTTATGTAAACCGAAGAAATTAGATGCAAAACTCCTTCAAAATGACAATAGTGGTATAATTTTGCTCTTCAAATAGCGTATATCCTAAACCTTTATTCAGAGCGGTCTAATTATAGCGTTTCATTATCCGAACCTTTATTAAAGCTTCAACTTTACACGGATTATGATTATTATATTTGGGTTAGAGCTATCTGAGAGCGCATACCTGCGCCAAGTACAGCAATGGTGACGAAAACTTAAAATTGGTTCTGAAACCATGGTTTTCTTTATCAACACCACAATCTGATCATTTGTGCCCTTCAATAGTGTCAACAGTTTCGATAATTTTTAAAAATCTATTCATAATATAGACAAACCGATCATCACCATAATTTAATCATTCTTGTCTTCTAAAATTACTAAAAACTCCTATAAGTTTCATAAAAATTAATTCACAATTTTTAGTTTTTGTGCTAACAAGCATAAAATTAGAAAAAGAAACTGACAAACTGACGAACGAACCAAATCAAAATCATGTATTTCTCCCCGTAGGAAGGTATTCATACAATAGTTCTATTACGATACATGTTCACTCGCTAGGTTAAAAATTGACTGTACAACTCTACTTCACAACCTACTATTCGTACAAGAAAAAAAAGAAAAAATATTTATTTTTTCTGATACGAATTTTTTTCCATGAAATAATTATATTAAAATACTTGCTGAGGAGACTAGATTAAAACCTCTCAATGAGCCTTACAGATTAGGGAGCAGAATTATAGAACTGTTCTAGTTCACGACCTACATTCTGTACAACTTCGAACCAACAGATAATCACAGAAATTGAAGGATTTAAGCATCGTGGTACACCTAATAAATCGTATAAGTGTCGAAAATCAGTCCATAACTTATTGAGTAATGGCATGGAGAAAAGTGAAAGAAACAAACTGATGGACGGATCTTCACCATAAGTTGATCATCTGTTCCTCCTAAGATACCTAATTATCCCTGTAAATTTCATCAAAATCTGTCCATAATTTTTTTTAGTTATCTTCGTGACAAAGAGAGACTTGAGAGCTATCAAAAATACAATTCAAACTAAATTTTTTTTGGAAAGAAGTTATCCAGTGGCTCGTCAATCTTCAAGGACATTTTTCATTCTCAAACCGAACATTCTGAGGTAATAAAGCATTATTTTATGCAATCCTTCATTCACTAATTGTTTTTATCCTCATGAGGTCACTGAATATTTCATTCGTATTAACTTCTACCGTAAATTGTCGTGGGAATGGGAAAAGTTAACCAGAGCACTCCGACAACGCGTACTTCAACCAAGCGAGACAATGTTACTGAAAAGTTTGAACTGGTTCTGAAACTAGAATTTCCTTTTTATGAACACCAAAATTTGATCAATTGTGCCTCTTGAAAGCAATAACAGCGTCTGTAATTTTCGTGAAGATCTATCGGAAACTTTCAGTTTTAGTCTCACAAACGCCAAGACACAATCGCACAAACAGATCATTCGTGTGTTTAGCATTTCTATCAATAATACAAATTTAATTATTATTCACCGTTACGTTTATGAGTTGTGTTCCGATAAGCAATTTGAAAAACACGAGTCCAACATAAACGGATCAGTTTCGCATCACCAAACTTTAGTTACTTGGGTCATTTCACGTTAACAATTCCTGCAAATTTCATAAAGATTCCTGCATAACATTTTAGGTGATGTTCCTACAAACAAAGAGGCAAACACACCAACAGTTTTGGCAACGAACAGATCAGCATGCACAAGAAATTGGTCATTATCCTACCGAACGAAGTGAGAGAGGTGATTGTTTTCGTTAAAGATATAAGTATATCTGTGTCTATTTATGGTCTGTCCACCCAAAAAGTGGTGGAGTTGAACAATCGTCATAATTTTTGCAGAGTACAGTGGGATCACCTAGACTTGAGCTATGCCAAAAAACTAGAATTAGCTGGCCATTAAATGTGACTGCGATGAATTTTCTTGTATGTCCACCGAAATCGAGCCAGAAGGAGCTTAGTCATAATAGTTTTTTCAGGTAGTCAGATGGGTTGTCTGAGATGCGAAGAGTAGCAAAAATTTTGAGTTAGCTCGCCATAAAAAAATTATTGCGTTGCATCTGAAACTCCTCCCGAAAACACACAGAAGGAGCTGATTAATGTTCATAATTTTGGTGTCAGGTGCGTTGGCTTAACTGTGAACCGCTTTAAAAAAAATGGGATTAAGTGGCCATAAAAAGTGACCGTTAAATTTGTCCCCCACCGCAAGTGACTGTTTTACACCACGAGTCGTACCTTTTACTGACACTCTCAAAGATTATGAAAATCCGTCCTGAACTTTTCAAGCTATGCTACTAAAAAGGCAGAAAAAAAACTGTTGAACGAGTCTTATTCCTAACAAAACTATAGAGCTAGATTATATTTGCCCTCCTATTTTTTCAACTCGGCTCAAAACCAGATTCCTTATTGTTTTTCCTTATATGTAATTTAGTTTAGTAAAATAGAGAATCCAGCTGAGATAAAAAATATTAGCAGGGCAAAAATGAAGAAATTAGCTCTATAATTTTATTAGGAATATTTCAAGGATTTCAAAACTGTTATCGTTTCTATTCTAGAATGAAAATTCATTGAGTTCTATTAGTTTGAAATTTCTAAAACGTACATATATAAATATAAACCCCATTGTCTCAAAAACTAGGGCATATATCAAAGAACTTGTGCAAACAAAATACATTTCTTTCCAAAAATATACATCTTCTGAGCAAGTTTCAGAACAATTAGTCCACAATGGATAATGTACCAGCTACTACAGTTCTACCCAACGTTTTTTAATATATGGAATAGGAAAAATGTACTCTGACACCCCCGTAGAGCCTGGACTAATAGACAAACTCGACAAAATCTTATAACATTGGGAGGTAATAATTTCAATGAGTGCAATAATTATCCTATTTTCTAGACTCTTCCATAAACTGTCTGTGGTTTAAAAAATAATTCTCGTCTGGTAGAACATAATATTTGAAAAAAATTTAGGTCTATCAAATCTAATATACAAATATTTGAAACTACCAACAATCACCCAAAGTCTGACAGGCTGTCTGCAACAACCTCTTAACTTCCTGAGATAGAAGAAAACTTTCTGCATTCGCTAGCTGTTTTTGGAGAAGAAAATTACTCTCTTCATTCATCAATTTCAGAAATTTCAAGTTTCAAAAATAGAAAAATGTTGCTTCTCTCAGCAATTAATCGATTATTACACTAACACAGGCTCAGAAACGCTGGGGAAAGCAGCAATGAGATAAAACCTTAAAATAACATGGTATCCGACAAGCTAAAAATTGCTTTCAATAATTAATTTTAGTCACAAAATGCATCGCTTGAAAATGGAGAATATTACTACTATACTTACAAAATGGAGGGCTTGAAGTAATGCGTAGGCGGCTATAGAGGTTAAACAATCTCTTAAGTAACCTTGTGTTAAAGTACACTGTACCTTGACCCAGACACTAAAAGATATGTTCGAAGTGAAAGTCGGTGAACGAACTGATGTCAGACGCAGATTTTGGCTCTTTATAAGACGAAGACGTTGGGTCGTTTCTCCGCCCAGTGCTCCTAAGACAATTGGTTGAAGGTGGAGTTTTGAGAAAAAAATTTTTAGGGGCGTTTTCTGTAGCTGTGCTGTCACAGCAGCCCTACCTGCTCGTGTAGATGATTGGGGGTATTGGTGGGGGATAAATGTCAGGTCAACTACCCCCTCACCTCCCTCTTTACTGCTCTTCGCGTGAAAATGGAAATGTCGGGAGAGGTGAGAGAGATGACAAATAAAATTACTGGAAAGAAACCGAAGGAAGAAAAAAGAAATTTAATTATCTTGAGATAAGAGCAACTAGTCTAGTGAGAAATTCAATATAGCTTGCAGTAAATTATGGTTACCTTAAGATGAGAATCCAAGATTACTAAAATAGTATCTGAATGCCAAAAGTTCAGAACCAAATTAATATTACTGACACGGGAAGACTACATTCTTATGCCGTCACCACACTCTGCATCCGCACCAAGGAGCTATTAAATTTCCTTTATCCACCCAGTCAACCCGATGAAAGTATTTGAGAATCGGACGTCATTATGCTACCGTATCTACGCTACCGTGTTTAAATTTATATCGAAATCAAACATCAGCCGTTATCCTAGCAACAAGTTGTACGTACACGTGTAGACTTGTCCCAAAGAAACTTTCAGACGCCTAATGCCATCACTAGCTCTGACAATTATTAAGAATAATTATATATTTTTAGACAAGTTAAATTTAATTTCCAAAATAGAGCTCGTCCTCTCGTACAGTAGTTAAATTTCTTGAAATTTTTCATGCATGTTCTCTGCTTTGGTTGTAATGTTTTTCCATCTCTTACAGAGGTGTTGCTGATAGACAAAATCCCGGAATATTTCCTAATTTTATAGTTCGAGGTTTCGTTTCTTTTACCAAATACACACCGTAAATTGGTGGTATTTTCCAAACTTCTGGCCTTGGTTTCACCACAGGTGTCTTTCTTGAGAGATGCTAGAGTATTCTTTCTGAAAAAGGACGTTTAGCAGTTTGATTAAGACACATCAGATGATATAGCTGGCGTGCCAGGGGATATACGCTACAGCCCTTTAGATTATTTCAGTTTTTCTATCATGCTGGCATCATTTAAAGGTTTGAGCATAAAAAGAAGGAAGTAAACTCAACCGAAGAGTTGACCGTACAAATATAATTAATCGAAGCTGATCGGAGGAGCTCTTAAATGTAAAGTTAATATGGGGCATGAAAAATAACTGAATACAGCGGCCTTTGCAGCTTTGGCCGTCTCGAGTTTACTCCAGGAGGAGGAATGTAATAATACCGATGTAATTATATCCGTTTAAAATTGATATTTCCATAGATGCGACTTGCTTCTTATCTTTCTAATCTA
Organism: Parhyale hawaiensis; assembly: GCA_001587735.2. Taxonomy (NCBI): domain Eukaryota; kingdom Metazoa; phylum Arthropoda; class Malacostraca; order Amphipoda; family Hyalidae; genus Parhyale; species Parhyale hawaiensis. The sequence goes on from LQNS02276498.1 coordinate 22,152,198, forward strand.
GGATTGACAGAGGCAATGGAAGTTGGCGTAGTATTTCCCTAGACTTTTGGAAGTAGGACTTGCGGTCATTTACCCAACGCAAAGTTAGGTCCGCTAAAACTAGGTTAGGATAGACTAGGTGACACCAGGCTTGACAGTTTAGTTTATTATGATCGAAAAAAACTATAAAAATTAAATAAACAAAGACTATCAATATAAAAACTAGGCAATTCTGAATGATATATGAATATCATCACACTTGTGTAATAGTATTCTTTTGATTTCTAGTGGTCAAGCAACTGAGCGACGTATCGTGTATCGGTAAATATTTACCGGTATTTGCCAATTAAATTATAAATATGAAAACCAAAATAAAATTTTTTAAATTTCTAGCTTCATTGTTTATAATGTAATTATAGAATTTAATTGGTAAGTTCTGTTGGGAAATATGAAAGTAGAACTCAGTTTTCCATCAGCTCCTGAAAGTTTATTTTTGCCTTCGCTAAGGAGGTTATGTTTTCGTCGGGTTTGTCTGTCTGTTATTCTGTCTGTCACAAAGATAACTCAAAAAGCTATGAACGGATTTTGACGACTTATATGGTTTGTTAGGTATGTCGGGAGAAAAAGATGACTAACTTTTGGTGAAGATCCGTCTCTGAGTTTGCTTGTTTGTATGCTTTTTTTTGTTAGCGCCAAGGCTTAAAAAGTAACGGACGGATATTCCTGAAATTTACATGAGTTGTTGTTTATTACAGAGAGTAAATGATCAAATTTTTGTGATATGTTTGCTAGTTTGTTTGTCGCTCCGTTTGATTTTGTCTGTTAGCGCAGAAATTGAAAAAAATATGGATAGACCCTTGTGAATTTTTAAAGACTTGCTAGTAATGTTTAAAGACATAATGGATTAAACTTTAGTGACTATCGGTTCGTTCGTTTGTATGTGACTTATGTGTGTTAAAATGCTCGTTAGCAGAATTATTAAAAACTCGATGAACGGATCTCCAGGAAAATTACAGACACTGTTAGTCCTATCTAACGGTACAAGTGATCAGATTTTGGTGTTGGTATAAAGAAAATCATAATTTTAGAGCAGAATTGTTTTTAGTTGCAGTTGCCTCTTGTTTGGCGGAGGTATGGACTCTCGGAGTACTCTAGTTTCTAATGAAACTTTGCCTTATATACGAGAGATTCTTCTCGTTGAATTTGTAAGTAACGTGCTGTGTTCTCAAATACACGTGAAACAGATGTTACCGAGATATCCATGTCATACACTTATGTTCCAATAACATGAAACGTTTTCATGCTCCGACTGCCGTGTGCAGCCGGCTTAAGGATCAAATAAAATTTAGATTTCTAGTAGACTAACATTATTTGAAATCTCCTTTAGGAAAACTAGTGGTCCACATTGGGTTAATTTTCGGTCATTTTGGTATGTGAGAATGCAATTACCTATGCCGTCACGTCGTTGTATTAAAACTACGAATATGTTTTTTGCTTACAAACATTCCTCGCATCACCAGGAATATTCTGTTTTTATTTCAGATCCATTTGTTATGTTGTCTAGTATAGAGAATTCATCGAAATATCATTAGCTCTAAGGCTTTCTCAATCAGTGTGCATGTGCTGTCTGGCCAGTGAACTCTACTTAGATGTCCCATTGGTATACTCAACTCAAGAAGGTTTAATTGAACGTTGATGTATCTCAGGAGGTTAAATGTATATATTGCATAGATATATCTGTCGAAAGGTTTAATTAAACAGTAATATATCTATCACACGCTATAGGAGGGTAAATTCAAGAATGTCGTTGCTCGCCTGGCGAGCCAGCCAGCTATGTTTTTCGACGTGGGTAATTTCTGGCGGCGCACTTTCCAGAAAAAATAATTACCTATATTCTACAATCAATATAAAAAGTGCAGGCTAGCGAGGATTGGCAAATGAAGCTAATGAAGTATATATTCCGCTTGATAGGTTGGCAAACTATTCTCTCATCCCTGCTCTGTTCAGTCAGAATATGTCCAGCCTTCCAACCACCTCTGACCACCTCTGCCTCCCAGCCACGTGCTAGCCGCTAGTTTTTTGCACTATATAGTATATTACTTCCATTTATCTTATCGTTATGTGGAAAATGGATGAAACGCTTTGATTTTCTCTATTTACTATGCAAGAAAAATTATAGTTTATTTCTATTTTGCTCTTTATGATTTTCCTGGCAGTAAAATGAATATTTGCAGCTTTTTGACTAGTAGATTTATACGTAGGTAAACTAGCGACAAAACTAGTGCTAGCGCCGCTAGGTTTTGAAATGTGAAGCTAGTGCCGCTAGCTTCTTTCACAAGCGCGTACAATTCTGAATATGGATCCGTTTCTCTAGAAAGTTCCATAGGTATAATTTCTCGGCTGGCCACAATCCGGACATGGTTGTGTCTCGCATGGCCGATATACCTATAGCTTTCTCTTGCACACTAAATACCAACACTCATCGTTTTACTGTAATTTCATCTATATCCACATAACTTAATATTTTCAGCTGTTTTCTTAATACTGAAGGTTTTTCAGCTCTGTAATAATCCCATGAAAGGTTGATATTATGCCGTATATTGATATTGTGTTGGCCAGATAATAGATGCAGCTAACGTATTCGGCACAAATACATTAACTTCATTTTTTATTTCTTCCAGAGCATCAGTTATAACTCCACTAGTTCCTCTCTTCCGAAATAGTTGTTCCTCAGCCAAAAAATTCCATTCTGCATTATAGCACTTCGATCTCAACCAAATTATTACCTCCGCCAAGGAGGTTGTTTTCGTCGGGTTTGCCTCGATGTCTGTCGGTCACCAAGATAACTCAAAAAGTTATGGACGGATTTTGACGAAAATTACAGGGATTGTTAGGTATGTTAGGAGGAACAGATGATTAACTTTCGGTGAAAATCAGTCCATCAGTTTGTTTGTTTGTTTGTTTGTCTGCCTCATTTCTCTTGATGCTATAACTCAAAAATTACGTTCGGATTTTTATGAAATTCACAAGAGTTGTTAGGTATATCACAAAGAGTAAATGATCAAATTTTGTGATGATCCGTTTGTTCGTTCGTTTGTCACAGTTTTTAATTTTATGCTTGTTAGCACAATAACTAAAAATGAAGCTTCTGGACTCAGTTTTTATAACTTTTCTTTTAGGTCACCACGTATAAATTTAGTTCGGCAGATGGTCAACAAAGCATTCTGGAGATGTTGATATTTCACCGGTTAGTAGACAATTATTTCTTGTAGCTTACTGTCTCTTGTTTGACGGAGCATATTTCTCTACTTCTTTTTTCTCTGATTGCGTTCCCATTTTCATATGGGGTAGCAGTTTCTCGCAATGTTCGTCACAGCGCTTGTTCTACCGCCCAATCATCCTCCAGCTGTTTCTCCCCGACATCTTTTCCCATTGTTGCTCTATCGCAGTATAGGTCGTCCGCGACTCAGTCTGCAGTTTTTCCTTCACATGCCAAAATTTCGGCACTTCAAATGAAAGATATTTTAGTTGGTAGAAGGAATCAACGGCATCATTTGCTACGGACCGCTGAAATGGTATATAAGCTGACCTGACTGGAGGTTCATTCAAATTTACAGTATTAGTGTTTTATTCAATGTTTTACTGCTGTCTCAATGTAGAAGACACAAGGATGAGATCACGAAACAGGATCAGTGAAAAAAAGTCAGAAGATTCCGCACCGGCCTATCAACACAATATAATAAACTACCTTGTTTATATATTTATATGTAGATATCTTTCGTGTCACGCTCTTGACGAAGTAGGCAAAAACTAGGCCAGGCTGCAAATTTTGTAAATCGATGACCAGGTTGCAGAATATGGCGGAGGCTGATCCTTATCCCTTTACCTGAAACACGTCTTACTTGAAACACTTCTTGAAATCTGAACAATATATGTATGCAGCTTCTGAAGTCTGTGTTTATAATTTTTTTTTCTCTGGTTACGACGAGTAACTTCGGCAGATGACCAACAGAGCACTCACGAGACGTTGATTGTGCACGAGTAATAGACAACTATTTCTTCTAGCTTAATGTCTTTCTCTTCTTCTTCAACAGTATTATCCCTGTTCAAAGGGGATCGCTGAAGCAGATCTTTCTATTCTATGTATGCATTTCTGTCCATTACCTTGTGTTCCTCCAGCTCCATATCACGCATATCATTCCTCACACTTTCGTTCTCTGACGGTGCAACTTTTCTGAGCCCAAAAACTACAGCATTTCGGTGAAACATATTGAAGTTTGCAACACTGTATCTTGGCTACGGAGCGCTTATGTTAGCTGGCTGGAGTTGCATTCACGTTTATTGCAGCGTTTTACTGTAGATTTACGTCTGCCTTTCCACTATATTGAAGACTCACGTCTAATTAAGAAGGAAGATAGGGAACGTGTAAGAAGTAAGAGACTACTACATTCGCAAGAGCGAAGACGTGCTGCGAATGGAGAGGGGAATCGTCTACAGTCAAGAAAGAATTGAAGCAGAAAGGTTACAAAAGTGAATGAAAGCTGCTGACGAGCACGAGGTCAAAAATATGGGAACGGCAAGTCATAGAAAAGAGGACCTAAGGTTGACGGCACGACTATATATAGATAAATTCGAGAAAATGAAGCAATTCAGAGAAGACTCCGCAACGGCCTATATAAATTAAATATATCCATTAATGAGTGAATTTTTTCAAGCACAGGTCCAATAATCTATAATAATTCTACTTGAGCCTCCATCCGTCCTTACGTGTGTCTGCAGTGCACATTACGTTTCAGTATTAGCTTGGAGAAACGTTCCACTTGAAAAAGAAACAGTGACATCAATCGCTCTTCTCCGTAGTTAAGATAAAAGCCAATTTTTCTCATGGGGCGCATGCTCATTTTTGAAACTAATTTCAAATTTCACTCGTGTAAAGCAATGAGCTCAGTGAGAGCAAAATATCCCCCCTTCCATGAGAAGGCGCGAATATCAGCATGGAAACGGTCAAATGTTAGGCAGCACAAAGAAAATATAGTTGTCAAAACAGACCAGAATGCAGATTTCGCAATCAGCGATGACGAGGTTGCAAAGTTAAAGTGATATCCTTACCTCTATTATCTGCATGCATTTCTTGTCCCGTCGGAAATTTGGGTGATCCTATTCCCTTCTGATGAGATTCAGTAGGCAATAAACCATGTTGCAGAAGAAGGCTAAATTGGAATACGGTACTTATCGCGCTATTAACACTGAATGCAGTTCTTGCAAATCCAGCTTCTCCGGCCGCTCCCGTGGAGTCTATTATTAGAGTTCTCTACATCTAAGTTATATATATATTTTGTTTACGATGTACACATTTTGTAGCAAATCAGCGAAGCGTAGAATAGATTTTTTTCCTGTATAGTAGACGTAGTCATTGTTTATTCCAACTTTTGGGGTGTGGAAATTTAGTGCTGCTGAAACTCTGTATTTAAGATGCGCAGCGGAAATGAAATTCGGTGGTGTTTCTGCGCTTACGAATATTAATATTTTGAGGTCATCTAAGAGAAGGAGTGTGCTGCTCAGCAGAAAGCACGCATCTATTACGATAATAATTTGAGTTGGCCGTCGTAGCTTTGTCCTCGATATGCATTTTATTAAGGAAAGTACAATCAATGAAGAAATGTGACCAGTCATCACAAATTGGTTATGATGAAGAAGAAGAAGCAGCAAAAGCAAGTCAATGAAGATTTTGCACCGACCTTTATGAAGATGATGGGATAAAGGATCTCGCGCCAACTTATGCAACCAGGCCTATTTTTTGCCTATCCATTTTCTAAAGAGCGAACCCGAAATACACCAAGCGTTTTATAATAAAAGGATTACCACTAACAAATATTAAATATTCGTGTAATTACTAGTGGAAGCCTATTTGAGGATGTGGCAGCATTCCGAAGCTCAACGGTATTCAGCAGCATGAACGTCGTGAACAATAAGGTTAGAAACATGTAAGTGCCTATGGTATCAGCTATTTTTACTGTAAGGCAAAGCAAAGGTTACAAAAACTTTGAACTGTCGAAAGTGGCCATCAACAACATTGGATAATTGATTCCTATGACGTGACTGTAGCTCCAGAAGAGAATTCACAGTAAAATCCCTCAATTACGATTAAACGTCATTGGAACAGTTATTCAACAAGACATCGGTGAGTTAGAATATTTTCCCTCTCTCTTTATAAATAGATACTGTTAGCATTGTCGCTGCAGCGATTTGGCAGGCAGTGCTCGTCTGACGCCCAACCACTACAATCAACGTCTGGGTGCACTCTGACCACTAACTTAAATGGGTATATAAGCACGTGGGGTACTCTGCCAGGGCATACAACAGCAGTTTTAGCAGGAATCTGTAGCGCCGCCAGCGGCTGGTTGCTCTGGACTGCCGCTACCTGCCCAACTGCCGCTCTTCGGTTTGCGCGCTCAAAGGCAGTCCGTGCTTCTCAAAAATTGCCTTCTTGCCATCTGCTCGCTGAACTGCTTTTGGCGTGTCAGTGCCCTGAGTCTACGCACCTGACTCCCTACAAAATTATAAACATTGCTCAACTCCTGCCTCTTTTAGGGTGGAGTTACAGATTCAATTTGGTCATTTTTGATGGCATGCTAACTCAATATTTTACTTTTCACCTCTAAGACAACGCACCTGACTGCCTGAATAATATATATATATATATATTATCACTTCTTCGGACTCTTTTTGGGTGAACAGTAAACAAAATTCATCGCCGGCCTTTATATGGCCAGATAATCCTAGTTTTTTGGCAGGAGTTGCACCTAGGTACACCCATCAGACTCCTTGCAAAAAATTTGAACATTATTGAACTCTTACCTATTTTTGCGAGGAGAGACAAATTTACATATATGCAAAGTAAAACCAACGTCGTAATTAAAATAAATTTCAAACCTTTCGGATTACATCTAACCCATTATCAGTACACTGGAAACCCAAAGGTAAACATTTTTCAGCATCCTGAAACTGCGGAACTGACTTTCTGGATATATTTTAAATACAGTTGCCTTAATTAGCTCCCAAACCGCTACAAAGAGGCTTAATGCTTTTCCAATGTGATTCAATTGATTTTTTGATGACTCATCTTTTGCTTTGTTTCAATTGTGCTGTGGAATTGCGTTAATAAACTTCATAATTATTATCAAAAAATGAATGTTTCACACTAAAGGTTTTTTTTTCTGCAGTTTAGCCTTATGTATTTCATCGGCATCGGAAGTAAAACCGATGACGAGGCCCACCGTAATCCATCGCCGATGGCATGTTGAGTCATTTCATCGAACAATTTCTTCCTCATAACCCCATCACTGATGAAGAAAATGGCCATCGCCGATTGTTTAATATGATTTCCATCGGACCATCGCTATCGCCGATGGATTTTAGTGATGTTCCATCATAACATCGTAGTTTTTCCGATGGCGATGGTCTACACACCATCGCCATCGTATAATCTGCAATGGTCATCGTGCCAGGCTCTGGAGCGCCAATAGAAGCTTCAGATATAGTCTGTGTTGTGATTCTAACTTCAGCGATGCAAAAAGTGCATTCAGACAAAGTCGCCTTATACTTTGCCATAGGTTGATAGTGAAGTAGTACTCGTACAAATCAGACTAAGCCTTCGATGCCTTCATTGTTTGAATTTGACCTGTCGCCGATTAGGATACTTTGCCATCAGCTGTATCCTCGTCCATTTTCTAACAATCAGTTTTTAATGAAGCTTGACAGGACGACCACAGCCTTCAACCTGGGCTTCGTGCGGCCCGTTTTTTTTCAAAGCGTGACAGAAAATGAATAAATAAGCAGATAAAAAAATCGGCCTTTTTAAATTGTTAAAAATCCCTTTGGCATGTCAGGTTAGCGAATTGATCCGTTTTGTGTATTCAAAACATAGTTAAAAGTGTGTGCTATGCTATTTCAATCAATGAAACAAATGTATGTCTATAAAGACATTAGCCAAACTTAATACAGCTGGATAAACGTATCTCCTGATACCGGTAATACAATTGTTTATGCCCAAAACCAAGAAAATGTTTTTAATAAGAGGATTTTGTTTTATTTCAGACATGGCGCCACAAGGGCAATAGTCTCGTATTCCCAGAATAATGCGGTGGTCGACGAGAAAGGGAAGATCACCGCATTACGTGAACCCTTCACGTAACCTGACATTGCGGTTACATCTGATCGTCCGACCAATTCTTTGTAGGAGGCGTTTGGTCAGGCCCCGGCCCCTGGAAGGTACGTTCTTCTTAGGTTACCCGTTAGTCATTTTAACTCCAGCGAAACTAATAGACAGCTCGTCTACCAGGGTGCATTAGCAAGAGTTTTTTTTTTGTTCTTTTAGTATGTTAACACCAAGATGACGAAATATGCACGGATCCTAACAAAATTTACACACAGTTATAAATGTTAGGAGGCACTGACTATTAACTTTAAGTGGAGCTCTGTTCAAACTTTAGTCTGTTGGTCTGCCTCATTCCTCTTAGTACGGCAACTCAAAAAGTTATGGAACGATTTTTATGAATTTACAGGAGTTGTGACGTTCATCAGGAAGATCAGTGACGTAAATGATCAAATTTTTGGAATGATCTGTTACTTTGAGAGTTTAAACAGTGGTCAAAAAGTTATGAATGGATTTTCATGGAATTTGTACCAATTGTTAGAAACGTTGAGACACAAATGACTAAATTTTGATGTTCGGTTTCTCCTTTTCTTATTTAAGTTATGTTTGTCGAAATATTTGTCAGAACCTATCTCAAAAAGTTACAGACAGATCAAGAAACTTAAGAGTAGCCGTTATTAGTGTCGAAAGGTACAATTGACAGGATTTTGATGCTGATAAAAAAAAAACATAGTACTGGAACCAATTTTAATTTTTTTAGCGCGTTGCCTTGCTTGGTGGAGATATGCGCTCCTAGAGAACTTTTGTTTATTCTCACAACTCCATTGTTTTTCTTGTTCTCCCGCTGCAACAAATACAGCGGAACCTCAAAACAGAGCCGCTCGACATAGAGCATCGGATCCATCTAGTAGTGGGTGTCGACTAGGAACGATGGGAGGGAAAAAAAAGAGCCCATAGACCACGAAGTGCCGGACTTCATCAGAGCAGAGGTGCTGGAACGTGAAGGGCCAGCGATAAATATGACAGAAGAAGAGTTGGTCAGGCATCGCGCGTTGTCATGGAGTGGCATGTGTGATTGCCATATATGTTGCGTGAAGATGGAAGAAGAGGCTTTGTTTAATGTTGATTTGAAATTTTAAATTTTTCTTCATCACATTAGTGAGTAGAGGTGCCTTTTAAAATGATTAAAGTGCATGCTTGTGATTTCAATTTGTTTTATGATAGCTATATGGACATGTGAAATCCTTGCACATTTGGATAAAACTTCGTTCGTAAATAATTAAGTCACCTCATGCTCTGTAGCACTTATTAGTATGACGTCATGTATCAATGATTATGTCGGCACCGCTGGTGCTGCCCGTTAATTGTTGTAAATATTTGTTAGGTTATTTTAGCAAATTAAGCCAACTGACCAGTTCACTTGGAATTACGGTATATGATACAGAGTGCCGGTATACAGGTCCATCTTTTGTGCTCACTGTGCGGGCTTACAATTCCGTAGTCTTACTGATCTTACTTTCCCCCGGTCTTCCCATTCATTCCCGACTTGCTGTTCCCATGCGTGGTTATCCTTTGGGGGAACACCTCCGTGTAAGAGTTCCAAGTTTCTATCGACATACCGTGTGTCCGCTGCTTCTTCCTCTGTTTGATCGCAGTTGTTGGGGAAACTAGGCTGATGAAGTGACCGCCAGCTAATCAATGGCACGCTAACATTTTCATTTAAAAAAATTAGCAATGATTGAAAAACGCATCAAATGTTTCAAACATTTTCAGTGCAATGAAGATGTGCCCAGTACCTCAAGTCCACACAAAGTGGAAAACCTTTCGATGCAAGCATCAAAAGGGGGGGGGGGGGCAATGTGCATTATTTTTGCATCGTTGACGGCAAGCCAAGCGGAAAATTATCTTGCAAGAGAAGCAGGAATACTGTCGAGTAAAAATCCCACTCACGTAATGTCAAGACAATATTTTCTCAAGTAACAATAAAATAAAGCAATCTTCTGAATCCCAATAAGTAGCTAATAACTAACATCTCATGCTATGCCATTAGCTACACGATACACACCAAAGATATTTTTTCAAAAGTGTGAGCACCCTTAATATAGTTAAAACTAGTGGCCAGTGCCGTCATTGTAAATGACGGCAAAAAATAACATTTCACCAAAACCCCCGCCGTCTTTTGGGCTTCATTTTCCCTATATCTAATACTGAAGAAACAGATTCCAAGGTACCTAATTTTTTTTCGCCTTTTGAAATCTGAATTTTCTCCTATGTTATTCCCATAGAGCGTGACAGGATGCATATAAATATATAAATAAATACACGACGTGAATTATTATATAGAACTGACAACTAAACGTTTCCAAGGAGTACGGCAATCAAAAGAATTCCCTTACCGCCAACACTCTGAAATAACTCTGGAAGCGCATGATATGCAATTACTGAAAATTTCGCATGGTTGCCTGAAGAATTGAATGAAACGGTTCAGTTTCAAGATGCATACAAAAATTAATGTTTCTCAAAGTTACTTGATAATCACTCCACACGGGAAACCAACACAGTACCTTCGTCCTTTTGTGTATTTAAGCTATGTTCGTCGAAATATTTGTCAGAACCTAACTCAAAAAGTTACAGACAGATCTTCAAGAAACTTAAAGTAGCTATTATTCGTGTCGAAAGGTACAATTTACAGGATTTGATGAAAAAAAAACTACTATCACCAATTTAAATTTTTTAGCGCGTTGCCTTGCTTGGTGAAGGTATGCGGTCCTAGAGAGCTTTGCTTTATTCATACAATTCACATTTTTTCCAGTTCTTCCGCAGCAACAACAAATGCAGCGGAACATCAAAACAGAGCCGCTCGATATAGAGCATCAACTCGACCCCGTAGCCGTCAACTTGGAACGATGGCAGGGAAAACAAGAGCCCATAGACCACGAAGTGCCGGACTTCATCAAACCAGAGGTGCTGGAACGCGACGGGCCAGCGATAAATATGACAGAAGAGTTGGTCAGGCATCGCGCGTTGTCTTGGAGCGGCATGTGCGATTGCCATATATTATGTTCTGTGAAGATGGAAGAAGAGGCTTTGTTTAATGTTGATGATTTGGCCTTTTAAGTTTTTTTTCATCACAGTAGTGAGTAGAAGTGCCTTTTAAAATGATTCAAGTTCATGCTTGTGATTTTAGTTTGTTTTTATGTTAGCTATATGGGCATGTGGAACCATGCACAACCTCTGGATTTAACTTCATTCGTAAAAAAAATTAAATCAATTCATGCTCTGTAACACTTATTAGTAAGACGTCATGTATCTGATTTTGTCAGCCCTGCTGGTGCTGCCCGTTGTTGTGAACATTGGTCAGATTATTTTAGCTAATGAAACCAAACTGCCCATAGTTAATCTGTGATATGATTTAGGTTACCAGTATACAAGTTATCTGTAGTGCTCACAGTCCTACCTTACAATTTCATACTCCCTACTGTTGCGTTCCCCCGGTCTTCCCATTCTTTCCTGACTTGCTGTTCCCATGCGTGTTTATCCTGTGCAGGAACACCTCCGTGTAAGAGTTCCAATTTCGATCGACATACTGTGTGCCCTTTGCTTCTCCTGTTTGATCGCAGTTGTTGGGGAAACTAGGCTTAAACTATTCAAATACCGGTAAATAGGTACCTTACGCTGTGATATCATAGTCGTCATATCTGTTACGGTTCGTGAGTGTTATTAGATTGAGGAACAGTACTCTTGACTTACTTGACGAGAGTATGCGCTTTCAGAGTGCTTTAGTTTTTTCTTATCCCTGTATAGGTGAATAATGAATTTATTTTTGAAATATCACTATAGTCTCCTTTCAATTCTCGGAACTAATTGTAAGCTAGCCCTGTTTTAACTCTAAAGGTGTAATGTTTTAATAAGCAGTTACAAGTGTTGCACCGTGTCAACATGCTCAAGTAAATTGCTCAATCATTATTGATGCATAACTCATAAGCAGTTTGAACATGCGCTTCATAAGTTTGAACATATCGAACATTTGTTGATATAAAGACATCTTTCTGTGCCATTGGCCCCTCAACAAGCAAAATATGGGCCATGGGGTTAGGAAGTTTAGGTTCGCCCATCATATGCTATGTGGAGCAGCGCCCCAGGGGACCCTGTCTGTGTTACCCAAGCCATTAGCTAGGCTTTCGGGAAGTCCGTCTTTCGAGCCCACTCTGCTTCCTTCCTATATATGCATCTCTTCCTCCTACTGTTCTTTCTTCCACCTGATTTCCCACTCCACCCGACTTTCTGTTCTCATGCGAGTTTATCCTGCGAAGGAACGCCCCCGTGCATGGATTCTACGAGTTCATCGTCGTACAATGTCCCTTCCTGCTTCCTGTGATATCGCCTTTGTTTTGGAAACTGTAAATTAAAGTTCCGATTATAATATTGTAACAGTCTGTGCCCCTTTAAAATCAAGGGGAGGGCAAAGACGGCTGATCTGAAAGACATTAAATTGGATCTAGATCTGAACGTTTCGACACTAGAGGTCATCAGCATTCTGAAGTAAATATAAGAGAAGATACTCTGCTTCTACACAATTAGTTCTAATTCTAGTTCGCTAAGAAAAATTACATCAGTTTATCTATTGGGGCGATCTTCATCGGGTAGGACAACTATGTCGTTAAAGTTCGGTTTCAGTCTCACTATGTGTGTTAACGTACTGGAAAATGTTGCAGTTAGTTATTTCAATGAAAATTCAACTACTGATTTTGGCGATTAGAAATTTAGCGTGTTACTGGATGATTTTAATGACACTAGTGGACCCGTGCGTGAATCCTTTTCAGGCAATAATAGATATGCTGGCCCAATATCTTTGTACTAGGGATCCGTGGACGTTTCACGATTGATTTTCGTTGTATATACATTTTGTCACTATACAGACCCTTACAGGGCCGGAAAGTTGCATGGCGACGTTGATCACGTGAAATTGAAAGTTTGCACAAAAGAACTTTAGTACCATGTTTTTCAAATAAGCCTAAGGTATAGACATATCAAAAGTTAAAGAAAATGTATTAACATCTAGCGAGTCTATATACAAAAATTATTGCATATAAAGAGGAGAAACAGAACCACAAGCCAACAGAGCTCTCGCCTACCACAAACTTGAAAAAACTAATACTCTGATGAAGTTACCGCCTGCTAATCAATGGCACGGTAAAGTTTTGATAAAAAAATCAAAATGATTATTGAAAACTGCATCAAAACCTTTTCAGTGCAATGAGAAGGTAGCCCATTACTTAAAGCCCACACAAAATTGAAAGATTTCAATGCAAGCTCAAGCTTCAAAAGGAGGAGCCAATGTGCATTTTTGCATCGTTGACGGCAAGCCAAGCGGCAAATTATATAGAAAGAAAAGCAGGAATACTTCTGTTGAGTAAAAATCCCACTCAGGTAATGTCAGATAATATTTTTTCGAGTAACAATAAAACAAAGCAATCTTCTGAATCCCAATAACTAGCGGATAACAAACTTCTCATGCTACCGTATGCCATTTGCTACTCGATACACACTAAAGATATTTATTTCAAAAGTGTGTGAGCGCCCATAATATAGTTAAAATAGCTCTAAACGTTTCCAAGGAGTACGGCAATCAAAATAATTCTCTTACCGCCAACACTCTGCATATGATGCGCTTCCAGAGTTATTTCAATTGCTGAACATTTCGCATGGTTGCCTGAAGAATTGAATGAAACCGTTCAGTTTAAAGATGCATACAAAAATTAATTCTTCTCAAAGTTACTTGATAATCACTCCGCACTGGAAACCAACACAGTACCTTCGTCATCAAGCCGGTATAGCGAATAATAGTTTCTTAATTAAATCAGAAACCCGGATCCATACTATTAAAATTTTTAACAACTAAAACGTCTCAATTTGACGTAAACAACGCTTGAGAGCTGAAGTATTTAATTTCACTTCCTGATCAGTCGAGGCGTAACTATGAAAGGGTGATCAGCCCTTATAATATGGCATACCTTAAATATTGTAGTTCTCATTTCTACCACGCATGGCTTTTGAATTTTTCTCCTGATAATAGTATCTTTGTAGAGGGCCCAGCTTCTAAAAAAAGACAAATTATGTGATTAAGCGGATTGTTTCAGTTCCCTGTATAGGTTTTCCGGTATTATTTTACATGTGCACTAAGCTCTGTTTATTACAGACATATTTAGGTAAAGACATTCAAAGTAGAATATCAGAATAACTGAATACTTTGACCAACAAATAAAATCTAATATTTCGGGAATTTTTCCCTAAATCAGAAATTGTAATAGAAAAAACATAACATGCCTCAAAGACTTTCATTCTAGATGAATATGCTTGGACATGTGTTAACAGGGTGGGATCTAAATGCAAATGAACGTAGTACGCTCATGGGGTCCTTATATAAGCGTCGGACGGTAAGAGAAGCTGAGGAAATCGGGCAAGTACAGTCGGAGGAAACAGTGTCAGTCATGGGTTGTTACGAGTGGCACGGTTGTAGTATTATATTGAGGCTATTTTGTTTTATGGATATATATTGATTCTAGAGCGGAGAGAAAAGAACATACACAGTCGGAGGAAATATTTCAGTCATGGGCTATAATCTAAAAACCGAATGAACAGATCTGTAAGAAGGGGCCGGGTGTCAGCTCCTGTACAGTCGGCAGATGTAGAGCTAGTTAGTCGTGGATAGTGTGAAGAGGTACCGCTGAGGTCATAATGTTGAGGCTAGGTCTTGTTCTATGGATATAAAGGGATTCTAATTTTGTGAGTTCGATTGGATTATAAGAGCCAATGATTGAGTCATTTTTGCTGATGGGATGGTCGTTTTGCTCGGCATGCATTCGAGGAGCTGAATGTGAGGGTTTTACAAGTGGCAGACCGGTTCGGCTAGATATACCTAAATGTTGGTCAATGCGGGCTTTGAAATGTTGTCCAATGCTATCAATGTACGAGGCATTGCATCCTCTGCATCTGAAACGGTGGTGTGGGTGATTTGTCTTTATATTTAAAACAGACCCCCATGATAAATGTGTTTCAGTATGAAAAATAAAAGTTTGTATGAGTGTAAGCTTCAGAGAGGAACGTTTTCAGTGTGTTTCCTGCACTAACAGAGGCTTTGTTTAATATGGAAACAAATGGAAGGATTTTAATTTAGGGACAGAGGATTTTCTAATGCCAGGATTGTACAGTTTGTCTAGGAACAATTTGCAGTAGTGGTCCAGAAAATGTTGCGGGTAACCGTTATTTTTGTAAGAAAGTTCTGAGTTTGAATTTCTAGATCTAAGAGTTTTAATTGCCACTATTTGTTCAGTTACGCGTGGCCTGCGCGTTATCAGGCCGCCCCCATTGTCCGGCCACCGGACGCCGCTTTGTTTGTATGAGCTGGCTTTGGGTTTGGGGCTCTGGGTAGCCCCTGAGTTGGAGGAAATGCCAC
>LQNS02276498.1:22184692-22200693 GCA_001587735.2 Parhyale hawaiensis
TGATGCGTGGTCCGGCAGTGCATGATGCGTGGTCCGGCAGTGCATGATGCGTGGTCCGGCAGTGCATGATGCGTGGTCCGGCAGTGCATGATGCGTGGTCCGGCAGTGCATGATGCGTGTTCCGGCAGTGCATGATGCGCGGTCCGGCAGTGCATGATGCGCGGTCCGGCAGTGCATGATGCGCGGTCCGGCAGTGCATGATGCGCGGTCCGGCAGTGCATGATGCGTGTTCCGGCAGTGCATGATGCGTGTTCCGGAGTTACGTTGTAGCTCGGTTAGCACGCATTTGCGACGGAGGTATAATTTTACGGTTTAATTTCGGTTGGGTTAGGTTAGATCCTGTTCTCTTATGTTTCCATTGGATCGTTAGCAAGCCTGTAATGACACTGGCTGTTTTCTTCCTTAGAAAAACAATGAGAACTTCAAAGTCTAATATCTCAAAAACTAACCATTTGCGACGGAAACGTTACACATGGAAATTGTCTTAAACTGACCCAATTGACATGCGGAAAGCAACATAAACCATAAAAAACGTGTGTAAGGTGAAGTAAAAATTTACTGATTTTCTTTATATCAACTCCAAAATCTGATCAATCGTGCCTTTTGATAGTAATAACAGCTTGTGCAATTTTCTTGAAGATCCGTTGATAACTTTTTGAGTTATGTTGCTAACAAACTTTTTAACAAACATGAGTCAAAGAAATGAACGAACCGATGTGCATCAAAATAGTATCGTTTATGTCTTTTAATATTACTAACAACCCCTATAAATTTTATAGAGATCCATTCATTGTTTTTTTGAGTTATTGAGCTAACAAGCATAAAATTAAAAATGGTGACAAATGAACGAACCAACGGATCATTACTAAAGTTTGGTCATTTGCTCTTCATTATATACCTAACAATTCCTGTGAATTTCATAAAAATCTGTCCATAACTTTTTGAGTTATGGCGTTGAGAAACATGAAGCAAACAAACAAACGCATGGACGGAGCTTCACCAACAGTTAATCGTCTGTTCTTCCTAACGTACATAACAATCTCTGTAAATTTCGTCAAAATCCGTCCTTAACCATTTTAGTTATCTTGGTGACAGACAAAGAGGCAGATAGACAAACCCTACGAAAACATAACCTCCTTGGCGGAGGTAGCTACTGTTATCTACTTGAGTCTTTATTTGAGTCTTGATTCCAAAAGCTGTCTGAAGGAATTGAACTATCATCACAATCTTTTGCAGGCAGTTTGGTGAGTTGACTTAGAAGAGAAAAATGCTAAAACTGCAGACTCGGCACTTTCTCTTAGCTCACTCAAACTTACTATGTACATAAATTTATCTAATTAACTTTTTCTGAAATGGTATTAATCAGAATAAAATGTGACCTAATCGTTTGAAGTCACGCTAAAGGTTGTTATCCTATCCTGCAGAGCTCAAGTCACGCTAAAGGTTGTTATCCTATCCTGCAGAGCTCAAGTCACGCTAAAGGTTGTTATCCTATCCTGCAGAGCTCAAGTCGAGTTAAAGGTTATCCTATCCTGCAGAGCTCAAGTCACGTTAAAGGTTGTTATCCTATCCTGCAGAGATCAAGTCAAGTTAAAGGTTATCCTATCCTGTAGAGCTCAAGTCACGCTAAAGGTTGTTATCCTATCCTGCAGAGCTCAAGTCACGCTAAAGGTTGTTATCCTATCCTGCAGAGCTCAAGTCATGTAAAAGGTTGTTATTCTATCCTGCAGAGCTCAAGTCGAGTTAAAGGTTATCCTCTCCTGCAGAGCTCAAGCCACGCTAAAGGTTGTTATCCTATCCTGCAGAGCTCAAGTCAAGTTAAAGGTTATCCTATCCTGCAGAGCTCAAGTCACGCTAAAGGTTGTTTGTTATCCTATCCCGAAGAGCTCACTGTTGGTTTCTTTGTTGGTATATTATTCGAAGTTGGTGCTTTGGGTTACGCCATACAAGGTGCGCTGTATAGAACTAGTACGATGGTTTTTAAGTACCCTATAGTGGATTAGAGAAATCTTTAAATATAATTTAAGACCGGGTGTAACAACGCTTTGGTTAGTTACATCTAGGAAGGGAAAACGGGACAACTGTGAAATATCCACGTGTCCCGTTCGTAGATTTTTTACTTTGAGTGCTGTTCGAAGTAGAATAGAGTAGAGCTCTTCAAACGGCGACCGCCCAAACAGAAAGTTCCTAAAACTGAAAAAATCCAGGAACGTCTAGTTGAGCGCCCTCAGGGACTTGTAGCAGAAAGGAGCAACAAAACTTGGTATGTGTAATGTACTCAACGCTAATCCGCAGTAGAACTCCACGACTTCCTTCGGTGTTATTTCAAAGTACAAGGCATATAACATAGCTAGTTTCAGCAGCCCTAAATCGGTACTAGGCTGTGCCACGAGAGGAAAAGGAAGGGGCGTTGAGCATGTCAAGATGATTGTGGAACCCATGCACAGGTGTTCCCTCACAAGATCGACGCGCATAGGCATAGAAAGTCGGGAAAGAAAAGGAACAAAAGAGGAATGTACATAACATCAGTAGAAGTGTGATATCGAAATGAAGCAAACTGGGCGCGCAGGATAGACGTCCCGAAGACCTAGCTAATGGCTACAGTAATTTACATAAAGCCCCCTGGGGTCACTGCTCCCCTTAACATATATAGGATGAGCGAACCTAGCAAACCAAACCCTATTGCCTATGGCCCATTCTATGCCTTCTGAGGGGTGTTGGCTCAAAAAAATGTTCTGCTATGTAAGGGGAAATAAAAACATGTAGGCTATAGAACTTGTCCCCCATACAATGAAACCTCCCTCCCTAACCCCTCCTCCCCGTTTTTTGAAATTGAGACAACACACCTGTCATGTTTTTTTTTTGTATTTACACGCTGTATCGTAAACTGTGAAGGTAGTTTCCTCTGCACTTCACGTCTCTCAAGTCTACATCTTCAGAATTCAGAAATACATTAATATGCATTAATTTTAAATGCTTGCCTGCTTGAAAGGAGCAAAAAAAAAAAAAAAATTTCTAAACGTGGCAAAAATATCGTCAACAGCTGTACTGAAAATCAGCTGCTTTAGTACACGCACTCTTTAGGCTGCTTGGTCGGGCCAAGTTACGTTTCCCTCAATCATGAATACGCGGTGCCTATTATTTTCTTATTATTTTTATTTTTATACTGAGCGACACACCGAACGCTCTCAGTGCATGTCGGCAGTATCTGGCAACGGGCTTAAGTTTTTGTCTTTTGCTTCCCAAGTGTTGATTTTCAGTTTTCATCACGAATCGCGTATAAAATTCTAGCGTGGAAATGTAGATACTTTATTACAAAACTGAAGCTTGAACTCGATATGACGCACTGAAAAGAATGGTTTTATAAATTGTGCGTCTTTGCCTACGTTGCAGGTATTACGTTTCCACAGTAAAGCTAGATGTGTTTTCATCGTGTCTTCGGCTGAGATTCTTCCCCTTTTTGTCTACTTTATTCGCCAGTCAGCTGTATCCTACTAACCTAACAGCAATAGCACATAGAGAGCCGTGGCCTAAGTCCTGGTGTCACTCTAGGAATGGGCCTGTTGGTTCGTCTACTGCCGCCTATCTTACTAATCATTCAGGCCCCGTATCCTATCTAGGGAGTTTTCATCGGATCTGGGGAAATTTTAGTGCTTCATAAAGGGTGTTCGCAATGATGGGGGTGGCAACCCGAGCATACATCGCTCGATGCCTTCAGTAATGTCAGACTACAAATCTCTTTGTAATGGCTTTGGCTGCCGGCATACCCGCGAAATTCTGCCACCAATCATGAAAAGTCAATAAAACAGCCTCAATGTTAGAATTCACCTATTTTATTAAAGGGCCAAAGCTCGGCTATCACATGATATACGGAAAAGAAAACTTTCGTGAATTATGCCGCATTTCTTTTTCTCCAAACATATAGCCAGGAGTTGCAGCTAAGAGTCGTCACTCGGGCTCCTTACCAATCCGGAAAAATCCTCGGCAAACCTCAAAGTAAATAAGAGTCATATTACATGGAATTTTATCGTGGCTTACGGCGCGGTCTGATAAGCAGAGAATTTTTTCCAGTGATGTGATAGGAAGAAACAAAAATAACCGAATACTATGTAAACAGGTTATTTTGTGGCAGCTCTTTGTTAAGGAAAGGCAGATCTTATCTTTTGCCTGCTTAAGCGTTTCTTATTATATAACATAACTACGGCTCATGCGATATGATCGGGCCGTGAGGTGGCCCATTCACTCGACGTGTTCAAGTGACCCGTTAGGCCCAAACGGCCCTCTTGGCCCGTCTGCCGCGTTTGCCCGTCTGCCGCGTTGGCCCGTCTGCCGCGTTGGCCCGTCTGCCGCGTTGGCCCGTCTGCCGCGTTGGCCCGTCTGCCGCGTTGGCCCGCCTGGCCCGCCGGCCGTGTCGGTGGGACCGCAAGTATGTCTGCACGGCCCGTGTGACACTTGTGACCAAATATGAGAGAACCACTACGGCTCTCTCGCAATGGCTACTATGCCCGTATGGCTTTGTGGCCAGGACGGTCCGTTTGATTCTTCTGAGATGTATGATCCTTATGAGTTCATTAACAAGTCACTCATAGCCCTCATGGTTTGACGGGTCCTATTGGCCGCGTTGGCCCGTCTGCCGCGTTGGCCCGCCGGCCGTGTCGGTGGGACCGCAAGTATGTCAGCACGGCCCGTGTGACACTTGTGACCAAATATGAGAGAACCACTACGGCTCTCTCGCAATGGCTACTATGCCCGTATGGCTTTGTGGCCAGGACGGCCCGTTTGATTCTTCTGAGATGTATGATCCTTATGAGTTCATTAACAAGTCACTCATAGCCCTCATGGTTTGACGGGTCCTGGTGATTCTTGCTTTCCACTAGGTTCAATCACACCGTGTACCCCTCTGTGCTCGTATGTTGTGCTCGTGTACCCCTCTGTGCTCGTATGTTGTGCTCGTGTACCCCTCTGTGCTCGTATGTTGTGCTCGTGTACCCCTCTGTGCTCGTATGTTGTTCGCGGCGGGCATAAACTTCTTGGCTTGTATACCTAGTCGGCTCGCATGATTCTGTTGGCTCATACAACATAATTCGTCCTTATGGCTCCACTGGGCAGTATGGCGCTTCTGGCTCTCATTACCTTTAAGGTCCACTGTCTGATAGGCCTGCAGGGACAAGCTGAAATACACTCCTGATCAAAAGTTTAAGACCGCCTGAAAAGGTAAAAAATATTTTTTTAGTGATAAATAAAATTTTTAGACTCTGGATCAGTGATTCCTAAGGTAAAGAATGAAAAAAAATGAAAAATTCTGCTGCTACAATTTGTTAAAAATGTACATTTTTGTCTAATAATGAATTTCTCAGTTGATCAAAATTATAAGACCAGGGTAATAAATGTTGAGTTTTACGGGAATTTCCGGCATTTTGGATCAGTTTCAGGCTTGCGCTGATAGTGTGAAGGTGTCACTATGCCCAAAGCTAACAAACTCTCCGAATTGAACGTGCTCGCGTCGTTGAACTGCATTAGCAAGGTTTGTCGCAGCGTGCAGTCGCAGATGAAATTCACCGCAGTAAAACTGTGACTTGTAACTTCCTAAAGAACCTGAGAGCGATGGAACAGCAAAATCTAGTGCTAGGTAGACGAAAACTTCCCCTGCATTATGGATAGGAGAATTAAAAGGGTTGTTTCTCAAGACAGAGGACAGGATTCCAGGCAAGTCGAGCACTTACAGATGCTGAATACTACGCACCCAAAGATAAATTCTTGTCCATTACATAATGTAGCCAAATCACAGTCAAAGAGCTAAGTTCATTTTCTAATGAGCACCGTATCAATAACTATACTACGTGATTAGCTTTACATTTTTTCATTTTTTTTTGTTAAACATGGCAGTTTTTCTCTTGCTCTTAAAAAAACTATGTTTACTGGTTAATTCTTTCTAATTTCACGATCCACTTTTTACCCTGCTCTGAAAACTTTGTTATATGTCGTTTACAAATTCACGACATCTTGCCTAGCTTATTACCTCCCCCAAGGTGGTTATGTTTTCGTCGTGTTTGTCTGTCACCAAGATAACTCAAAAAGTTATGAACCGATTTGGACGAAATTTACAGGGATTGTTAGGTATGTTAGGAGGAACTTTTGCTGAAGATATGTTCATCCGTTTGTTTGTTTGTCTGCCTCATTTTCCTCAATGCCATAGCTCAAAAAGTTATGGATTGATTTTGATGAAATTAACATGACTTGTTAGGCATATAACAAAGAGTTGATGACCAAATTTTGGTAATGATCAGTTCGTTCGTTCGTTCGTTTGACACTGTTTTTAATTTTATGCTTGTTAGCACAATATCTCAAAAAATAATCAATGGATCTTTATGAAATTTATAGGGGTTGTTAGTAATGTTAAAAGACATAAATGTTTGAATTTTGGTGCAGATCGGTTTATTCGTTTGTATGTTTGACTCCTGTTTGTCATAAAGTTTGTTAGCAGTATAACTTAAAGTTATGAACGGATCTTCAGGAAAATCGGACAAGCTCTTATTACTATCAAAAGGCACAAATGATTAGATTTTGGAGTTTATGCAAACAAAATTATGGTGTTAGAACCAATTTGAGTTTTTTGCTACCGTTGCCCCGCTTGGCGGAGGTATGCGTTCTCAGAGTGCTCTAGTTTTACCGCAAACTTTATTTCCTATTCTCATTAAACTATTTTCGTGTCAGCTCTATTTCACCGACGTTTCTCTTAACAGAAGATAGTGTCAGTATCATCGTCTTAATAGCATGCCGGCATGCCACTGGTAATTCTCTATAAACTAAATGCTAATTCTCTCTTATGTTAGTATGTACCTCAGGGTGCTGTGCCCTAACTTTGTTCGACACAGCAACCATATGAAAAATAAATGTTGTTTAATTTTTGGCGCTAATATATATAGCCTATAAAGGAAGTGTGTCCCGTATCAACTCGCGAGGCCTTATGCCGAAGCTACATATGCATCCGGACGCACAACTGGCAGCGAGGATGAGCAACTCCCTCGTCCTCCTGAAATCTATTTAAACTCTTGTTGCATAGATACGGTGGCATGAACGACACGCAAGCTTCACATCCTCGCAATGCTATGTTCCTTGGAAGGTACGGTGCGGCCCCTGCATTAAATATTCTGAAAGACTACGGTCCTCCTGACTAGACTACCATGCCTATCGAGGCAATATCTCCTCTCAATAGGATGCACAGGATTAGGTTAATTATGTTCCCCAATCATATGTTATGGGGAGTGGCGACCCTAGGGGGATGGTGGAGGTTACTTTAGCCATTTACTAGGCCTTCGGGACACTGTTTTTCGAGCCCACTTTGCTCCCTTCCAATTTCATACTTCTTTTGGTGATCTTTTCAGTTCTTCGCTTTATTCCCGCCTTCATGTTTCCATGCGCGTTGATACTATATGGCTCTTCTTTTTTTCCTCCGTTATATCGCCTTTGTTGCGGAACCAGAGGCTTAAACAATCTCAATATAATAATGAGAGGAATTTTCAAATTTTGCATCAAAGCGTTGAGAAAAAAATGCATAGATAAATAATATAACTCATGCTGCACTTCGAGAGCGCAAACCTCCTGTGCCCAGTAACGCAACGCTGAAAGCCAGAATGTCAATTAAACTGACGAAGAGACTGACGGATCACCACCAAAAGTTGATCATCTGTCCATGCTGACCCATGCCAAGCAGTTCCTCTGAATATCATGAAGATCATTCGAAAATTTTTTTGGGTTATGTTGTTAGCAAACAAATAAAACAAACAAAATGCAGTCATTATCTCATCCGAATGCTGTGCCTGGTTACGGAAGCAGCTCCCTGCCGTATTCAGACCCACTCTGGCTTTTCATTATCTATTGGGCGGAGGTAATAGATAAATTTGTGAAATCTCATGTAGTGGTGATGGGTGAGTGTATACCGAATCTTTATGCAGGCTTTCTCAAGGCGACCTAAAGATCGTTATCTAGGAGATATTCTTTATGCATGGAAAATGTCTTCTTGTTTTTTTTCCTTTAACTCGTAATTACCTTCACTGAGGAGTTTGTTTTTGTAGTGTTTGTCTGTCTGCTTGTTATTCTGTTTATATGTTTCTCTGTCACAAAGATTACTCAAAAAGTAGTGGACCGATCTCTGCAGAGATTGTTAGGCATCGAAACAGTAACAGAGGATTAACTTTCGGTGCGAATCCGTTCACCTGTCTCTTTGTTTGTTTGTCGACATATTTTTTCTTACGGCCATAACTCAAAAAGTTATGGATGGGTTTTCTTGAAATTTATATGAATTCTTAGGTATATTACGAAGAGTATATGACCGAATTTTTGGGATGATCTGTTCGTTCGTTTTTTAGTGCTATGTTCGACTATATGCTTGTTCGCCAATCATGCAATAAGTTATGGATGGATCTTTACGAAATTTACTGGAGTTGTTAGTAATGTTAAAATATATAAATGATTATACTTTGGTGATGATCGGTAGGTCTGTTACTGTTTGACTTATGTTTGTTGGCACTACAAGTCAAAAAGTTATGTTCAGATATTCACGAAAATTACATGAATTGTTAATACTATCAAAAGGCACCAATGATGAGGTTTTGGTGCTGATACAAAGAAATTCATAGCTTCAAAACCAATTTGAATTTTTCGTTATTGTTGCCCTGCTTGGCGGAGGTATGCGCTCTAAGTTCTCTCTAATTACCTCTACCAAGGAGGTTTTGTTTTCGTCGGGTTTGTCTGTTTGTCAGTTATTCTGTTCGTCTCTCTGTCACCAAGATTACTCAAAAAGTTAGAGGCGGATTTTGATGACACTTACACGGGTTGTTAGGTATGTTAGGAGGAACAGATGATTAACTTTTGGTGAAGATCTGTCCATCGGTTTGTTTGTTTGTCGGCCTATTGTTTGTTAGTGACATAACCTAAAAAGTATTGGCCGGATTTTCATGAAATTTACACGAGTTTTTCGATTTATTACCGAGAGTAAATGACCAGATTTTTGTGATGACCTGTTTGTTCATTTGTATGTTTGTCGCTGTGTTTGATTTTATGGTTGTAAGCGCAATAATTCAAAAATGATTGAATCTTTATCAAATTTGCAGGAATTGTTAGTAATGTGAAAAAACATAATTGATTAAATTTTGGTGATGATCGGTGCGTCCGTTTGTGTGTTTGACTGATGTTTGTTAGCGCAATAACTCAAAAATTATGGATGGATCTTTCTGAAATGGCCAGGATTCTTAATAATGTTGAAACTCATAATTGATTAAATTTTAGTGGTGATCGGCTTGTCAGTTTATTTGTTTGACTTATGTTTGTTAAAATGTTTGTTAACAGCATAACACAAAGAGTTATGAACGGATCTCTAAGAAAATTAGACACCGTTTGATATTATGAAAACACAAAAGTGATCAGCTTTTGGTGTTGATAGAAAGAAACCCATGGTTTCAGAGCAGATTTGAAGTTTTCATTACCGCTGCCTTGCTTGGCGGTGGTATGCCCTCTCAGAGTGCTCTAGTTGATTATATTATGGTCTGTAGCTACCATGAACACGGTGCTTCGGGCGCACATGTTCCACTATTTCCAGTCAGTCTCAGCAGACGATTTTCAAGGTGTGACGTAAAACTGCAGGGGGAGAACAGAGACAAGAATATGTACTGCTGGGCCTGCGCAAAATTTCCAGCGCTTGTCTAGTACCTACGCCGAGGAGAATTTGTTTTTGTTAGTGTCTGCCTCGTTGTCTGTCTGTGTGTCTGTCTGTCTGCCAGCAACATAACTAAACTAAAACGACTCGTAGCACCCGCGGAGAAGGGAGGGGGCGGTGAAACTGAAAGCGCTGAGTCAGGAGTTACAAATTCAGCGCCGGCATTTTTGATGGCTAATAAAAGGGAGAAGGAGTCGAGCAAGGTCCATAAATGTTGGCAGGAAGTTAGGTGGCTTGAACTAGATGTGGAAAATGCCAGAACTCTAGAGCAAGCTGGCCATCAAACATTATAGCGTTGAAATTTGCTCCCCACGGCGAGTGATGGTCTTACATCACGAGGCGTTCTAGGTTTACCTGGCCACATATATCAGAAAGTTGCAAATGGATCTTCATGAAACTTGCAAAATCTATTGAGAATGTTTCAAAAAATAAACGAGCAATTTTTCTTGACGATACGCTCGTCTGTCTGTTTGTCGCGCTGTTTAGCTTTTTTAACTCAAAAAGTTATGGCCGGATCTTCGTGATATTTGCAGGAGCTGCTAGGAATGTCAAAAGGAATGCATGATTATAGGGTTCGGGGTGACCAAACAGCGTCGAATCGGGACTAATTTGAATTTTTCGTTAGCAATGCGTTGCTTGGAAAAGGTCAGCACTCTCTCAGTGCTCTCATTTCAGAAAACAGTATAATGTAAACAAACTAATACGTTACTCTTAGGATGTAAGGTCGTGGGAACAAAGCCCAGGCCTATTTTTTCGAGTCAACCTCCGTCTCCAACCACATCCAATGTCCTTAGCCCATGCGACAAAAAAGTAAATACGTTCCAGGTAAAGTCGAGGCCTTCAAAACAACAGCTGTGTCTGCCATGTAGCTACACGTCTGAAGTAAAAATTCGACATCCATTTCTAAGCAGAGCACATGCACCAGGGTGTCAAAATGACAGCACACCCGTTTGGAATGAATCTTTATCGAAGCGGTATTGGCTGCATTTGCTTCAGTCGATGTATCCAAACAAAGATCGAGCAGAGAGTATTCACAGATGACCCACGGAGTATGAACGTAAATGTTTCGCTATGTTCTGCAGAAAACGCAAAGTTTGACAGCAAATTTAAGTTAGTTCTGTGTTTCCAGATTTGGCAAGTGCGCTACAACTGGGATCGAGCATCTCAGAGAGATGACAAGGCCGAAAAGAGTACGAAGGAACTAAGAGCCATCCGTCCAGAGAAACCATGTGTCCCAGCTCATTGAGTAGTAGAACCACAAAGTTTTACCTAACTCTACAAAGTAACAGATCAGCAGGAGCTATAACCAGGCGCAACAGTCCCTGCGGTAGGTCACTTAGAATAGGCATGTAGGCATTCTGTCAGAGATAGGTTTTGTAGTGCCGGAGCCACAGAAGGCATTCGTAGCAACAACGTGATGCCAGGATGACCACCTCGCATGTCGATCGTGCAACGGTATCAATGCTACCGAATTTATATCGATCTCTCCAAACGACGTGTGAATTGCTCATACTCTCTTCCAGCTGTTCCTGGGAGTGCAGATATGGATGGCCTCGTTATAAGACTGCCCCCCTCAGGGGCATAGGATGGGTCACAGATTAAAAAGTTAGGTTAATTAAATTCGTCCATCCTATGTTATTGGGAGCATCATCTCCTTAGGGACACTGCAAGTTACTTTAGCCTTAGCTAGGCCCTTGTTACATCTTTCCTTTGTGTCTTCCTTCCGTTTTCATGCTGCCACTTTGCTCCGTTCGTCTTCTTTATCGATATTCTGTTCCCCTGAAAGTTGAAACTCGGAGGAAACACCCTCCTGCATGAGTAATAAGTTTCTATCGACATACTGTATGTCCCTTCTTTCTTCCTCTGTGAGATCGCTTTTTAGTACGGGAGCCCATGAAGATTTTGTTAAGCATTGTGAGTACAAAAGGATTGAGGCTGAGAGTATGATGGGCTAGGCCATTCGACCCTGGAATGGCCGTTCTTGATTGTCGGATCCTGTACGAATCCCAATGGGATAATTCCAAAAAATCCAAAATTCACGTGTAATTAGCATAATTGAGTACATCAACGAAACCAACACGAAATGTTGATCTTAGGGTCAAGATTCAGAATCGACCGTTCTTGAGTTTCAGCGCCTGTACGTAATCCATTTCATACGAACATAATTGGTGCTAATTAGCAGTTTAATTAGCATAATTGTGTACATGAACAAAACTTGCCCCAAACTATTCATTTATCAACAAAAAATATCCTAAACATATCGTTCTCAATGAACTATCAAGTTTTCTGTGTCCCAAGTGGAAAATGTGTCACGAACAATTTCGTTTTGTCTGTTAGTGTTCTGTACGCATGCAGAATTTCAAATATCTCAGTTCATTAATAAAAAAAAAATTATTACTGTATCAGGTCGATCCCCTTGAATCATAAATGGTGCTGACGCTGACCCGTTCTGAAATGGACTTGGTACAGGATTTGAAACTTAAGAATGAATGAACAGGCACTTCAATGAATAGTTTGGCGCAAGTTTTGTTCATGTACACAATTATGCTAATTAAACTGCAAATTAGCACCAATTATGTTCGTATGAAATGGAGTACGTACAGACGCTGAAACTCAAGAACGGTCGATTCTGAATCTTGACCCTAAGATGAACATTTCGTGTTGGTTTCGTTGATGTACTCAATTATGCTAATTGAACTTGCATTTTGGAATTCTTGGAATGATCCCATTGGGATTAGTACAGGATCCGACACTTAAGAACGGCCATTCCAGGATGCAATGGCCTACTCCATTATACTTCCAGTCTCAAGCCTTTTCTACTCGCAATGCTTAACAAATCACCATGGGCTCCAGGCTTATTTGTAGAGGTAACGGAGGCTTATACAACGCAAATGTAAAAAGTCCCCCAAAAGGGAAGGAGATGTATGAATTTTATATGTATATGACTAGGGGAAACGAGGAACCGTACATGGGGATGCTTGGCCCCAACAGGACCAATGATACAGCAACTCGACAAAAAAGAAAAATATTGGTAAATAATAGAACAAAACATCAGTAGATGAATGGGTCTCTTCGGCCGTCTATCGCCATCCATATAATCTAATGTTGATGGAGGCACGCAAGGATGACCCGACAGCATCGGCCAAATCAAGCTAACCTTCAGTCTGGAGTTGAAGCAACGTACGGACTGCATCGCTCACAACCTCAAAATCTGCCGAGTCGTGACCAGAAATTTCTGGTTCGAACTCAAAGTTCGCTGGCTGTGGCTAGCCATGGAGCTCACATCTCTGCTGGACGGTTGGCGGTTTCGGGGGACAATCTGGTGATTATTATTATCTGAATAGTTCGTCTCCGTCTCCACAACTAAGGGGATCTAACAGAGGGAAAAGTAAGGGACATGTTGCATGTTGATAGACACGGAGAACCCCTGCATGAAGGTGTTCTCACACGGGATCAAAACGCATGGGAACAGCAAGTCAGGCAGGATAGAAGAACAAGAACAGATGAGACTTCTAATAGTTAGAAATTCAAGCAAATGCTGTTATAGCCTAACTATAACTTATGGAGCTATGTTGCTAAAAAGACAGCGGACAGACAAACTGACGGATCAGTATAGAGACTGAATAATTTCTTCGCGCTGTCATGTGAAGTTCCTGCAAACTTCGTGAAGATCTGTACAGAACGTCTGGAGTTATGTTCAGTAACAGTGGTCATAAATAGAAGAAGAAAATAGACTTGCTGTATTGAATTGATTAATTATTGTGCTGAATTGAATAATACTAATTTAGTAGAGGTACATATGGAATGCTGCCCTTCATTTCCAATTCTACAAGGCCTATGCACCCGCCAGTTTTTTTTTTGTAACAACCAAAAACGGAAGCGCAGGTAAAAATGCCTCGGCAAAAGGCAATGCGCAGACTCAGCTCGCTTAACAACATTCATAAAACCAGGGTTGCGGAGTCGGAGGATTTGAGGGGGAGTCGGAGTCGGAATCTCATTTGCTCTAGGAGTCTGAATTCTTAGCCCGACTCCCACTCCGGAATCCCAATTATAAACAAATATCACTCAATTCTGAATTTTCGGTCACAAGTTTAGAAAAAAAAAATTGTAAATGTAGATTTTTTTTTGTACATTTCTCTTTTACAGCTATAGCTATCGTGTATTTTCCTATTCCATATGATGTCATTGAGAAAATGTTAGGTAGAACTTTCGCACCAGGTACATTATGTGAGAGGGGGTGTGGGGAGCAAAATGATCAATTTTGGACCGATTGTTCTGAGAAATTTGCATAGTTTATGTATTTTTGAAAAAGAAACTCACTTTGCTCGTACAATTATTTTTTTGTTTAGGCCTCAGTTTTTGAGATAATGGGAAATATTTATAAATACAGCTATACGCATTTTTCTAAGTTTCAAAGGAATAGAACTCAATGAGTTTGTATGCTAGAATAGAAGCAATTATTAATATATTGGTATTTCCCCGCTATTTCTGAAACTTAAGACAATAGCGATCTAAGATGATTTACTCGGCTTACAGCCGGCACCACAACGTTGTGCTCCAGTGGCAAGAGATGAAGGACGAAAAGAGATGAAGACAGAAGAAAGAAGCGCCCGTGTGGACGGTCCCTTCTGTGGCCCTCCGCAGGGGCGAAGGTAAGAGCCCCGCAGAAAAAGTCGGTCACCTCGATCGGCGACCCACCTCGCGGGAAAGAAAGGGAAATATAGAGAACCTACCTAACTCTACAAAACTAACCTTCTCAGCAGGAACTGCGGCCAGATGCTACATCCCCTGCGGAGAAGGCACTCGGGACCCTTGGGTGCGTGATGCCCCAACATATTGTGGCAGGGAATTTTTCCTCTATATTTTAGTTAGGTAGTGATCGGACGGAATAGAAAATGGATATGCCAGCTCGGTAGCTTTGTTAAGAATGTTTCAAGGATTCCAAAACTGTCATTGCATTTATACTAGCATGAAAACTCATTGAATTTTATACCTTTGCAATTTTGAAAAAACGCATAGGTATATATATATTTATATATATTTTCATTATCTCAAAAACATCTCAAATAAAAAAAATTGGAGCAAAATGTGTTTATTTATGCCCCCCTCACATAATGTACCAGGGGCAAAAGTTTTACCCAAATTGTTTTTTTAATGTCATGTCCTCAATTTAATGTTCCAAATGATGCAAAATATCATTGTATATGTACAATATACCTAGCATCTTTACCTTGATATGTGTTTGTAATAGCAAAAATTATTTGGACACGTTTAATGTTTAAATCAAATATCTACTAGTTGGATCAAGGAGTCGGAGTCGGGAAATCTTGAGGGCCCAGGAGTCAGAAATTCTGGAAGGCCAGGAATCGGAGTCGGACCTTGAACCATCAGACTCCGCAACCCTGCATAAAAGTCACCTTTTCCACCCGCCTGCACTCCAACGCATCGCGCTGCTGCAACATTGAGGAGAAAATGAAAGAAAACAGGTAGAGCTTAAATTCTATACTAATGCTGTCGGTGTCGGCCAGAGCCAGTACATATAAGTTAACTGCGATTGCTCGCACACATGGTACGTTGGGGTAAGATCAGCACTGATAGCTACTACCTCAGCAAAAAAGTACCAAATTAATGCCATACACAGCTAGAGTAGTCACAAAAGACAAAAAACTACGCCCAGGAGGAGGGTGGAGTGTATAAAGTCACCTGGATCTAATCCAAGGACTTTGCATGGGAACGAAGCTGAACTAACCTGATGCATTTATGAAAGTAGCGCAGCTAACGTAACCTCCACTGCGTACTGCATCACCTACGATACGTCCCTAATGAAGTTATTCTTACAGGAAAGACCTAATTAAATCATGCAGTGAAGGGCTAATGTTTAAAGAAGACATGATAACCATCAGACATATTCAAAACGTTCTCTCTACATGTCTGTCATATGTGTGTACCTAGATGTTACCAGAGATTGGACAGTACGTAATCAGGGCGCACAACACGCAAGAAACTCAAAATGAACTGGGAAAATAAATGACAGCAGAGGAAAGACAAAAAGAACGCTCAAGTCTGGAGACGAAGGGCATCAAAGTACGCACGGGGAAAAACATGTCTCAGGCTTGATACAGGACGTCGTCATCTTATTTCACGATGGAATTTGCAGCTGAACAGTGACTGAGTAAAAAAGAATTAGTTACTAAATCTACTGCAAGGTTTCCGTAAATAAGATGAGATCGAGACTAGGTACGTTAATAACCGAGACGGAGTCCATAATATATAACTGAATTGTTCA
>LQNS02276498.1:22244318-22262616 GCA_001587735.2 Parhyale hawaiensis
GTCTCCTATGCTTTGCGCCTTGTTTCCTGCCCGTAGTAGCGCACGTAGGCCACGCGACAAATTGTGGTATTTAAAAGTTACACACTCATCTCTGTTGGAACGCCTGAGTTGTGGCTACGGAAGTTTATAGTAATAATGTTATATATTAGGCAAACACGTTCACTTTTGTAGTAAGATTTTTGTATGCCAACCGAATCACAATTATATCACGCGTTATAAGGGCAATGAATGCATTCGGCTGCCATTTTATCCCGAAGCGAAAAACCAGTCATCTTTTATGTTCAATACGATATCCGTGTGGAATACGCTGCCTGATATCAGGAAGGCAGACTTGCTTACAAATTATTGGAACCTTCTACACAACCATATTCTGAACATTTCACCAGCACACGTTATTTGGTCATTTTCAACGAATTACCTCCCAGAGGAAGTAGGGCGAACCAGGGCCCGTAGCTAGGATTGGCTAGCTAGGTTCGCCCGTGCGGTGGTGTGGTGAGTGGCCTCCGGGGGTATCCGCGGGTTGCGGTACACTTTGGCTAGCTTTGGGACGTCTTTCTCTCGAGCCTTTGTGATCTTCATGCTGCCTATCCTGGGATTTGAATTTAGCCCCGCGAGTTTCCAACTCGCTGTTCTCATTCGGGTCTGGTACTTCGTGCCGCCGCCGCCCCCCTCCCCCTGGCGTTTTATCCGTGTTTTTTGTACATTCCTTTCCTTGGAGAAACCCAGTCGAGTTGCATAATGGGACCTACAGAACACACCCGTGCACATTTTGATTAACAATAATTTCATTGTAATTTTTTTTCCCTCTATCCATGAATTAGGATGATCCTTATTCCATTTTACTGTGCCCGAATAGCATCAGCTACCAATTAATGGGCTTGAAACTGGGTTTTGATATGTTTGCTGTACCCATTTTACCTACTTTCCCTTTGATCATGTACCTTGTTCAAATAAACTGGCTTATTGTCGACGCTTTATTATATTTTGAAACTATTTTCAATTTGATACGTAGAAAAATCATGAGACTTGTAGCATGCCGGCCGGAAGAGACGAACACTTGCAGGATTGTGTTCCCACAGTGTGTTGGAATCACCGAACTTTCTTGCCGAGCTGGATAATCGAAGGAATGGCGGCGAGCAAATGTAGTACAAACAGACTGATAATGACAAATATACTTGCAGGCCAGAAAAGTTTCCTTTCCTTTTCGACTTGTTAAATAAATGTTGGCGGGTCTAATGAACTGGACTAGAGCTAGATTTTTCCTCGTGGTTCTTTGGGGATACCAGCCCAAGGATACACGCCCGTCCCACCGAAAAAAATGTTAGTTGGAAGAGATAATGAACGGAGTCGAGGCCTCTTCGAGTACAAGCCTTGCTCTGGGCCTCAAAAATGTTAGATTACGTTATAGTTACTGGAGAAATCGTTAGACGCAGCCTGATATTACTGGGACCTACTTTGCATATTTAGACGTATCTGAAGAAAAGTTTCTTTGAACTTTCTAGTTACAAAATTACGATAATTTGAATTTTCTATTCAGATAAGCCCGAAATATGCAGAACATATACTAAAATATCAGACTACGTCTCAGTTTTTCATGCACTGGACCGATCGGACCCGCTTCGTGACGTAGACCCAGGCCGGTATTTTTAGGAGGCTTGACGTGGTGCACCTTCAGCAGCCATAACATAATTACACTTCTGTAAGCCGGACACTAAGTAGTCAGTTTACATCAGTGTCGTTGAAAAAAATGCAAGGGTTGCTACCACCAGATTTCGGACTTTCTCCTAAGCAGATTCTTTTCCACAGATCTAGCGTATTTTACTCGTGAAGGGGTTATTAACATTCTCAATCAGTGGGCTCAAGCTTAATATCATCCGCTCGTATAATCCTCAATACAGTGTAAACGCAAGGGCAGGAATGTGTAGGAAAACGTGCTGAACGAACAAATTTAGCGCTAACATTAGCGCGCACGTAGCATCCTACTTAAAAGCTTCAAATTTAACTCCTTATATTTCGAAAACTAAAGAGTTTAGGGCATTTTTATCGCTTCCTATTTTGAGTTTTCCCACCTGTGGTTGAAATTTGTCCGCCCATTAAAACACCCTCTATATGGACTTTTTCATTTTTCAAATTGGGTGTGACATGGTATGAGTTGCAACTAAGGGTAGTGTTGTATGGAAAAAATATCTATCAACTTTCAGTAGTAATCAATTAGCTAAGTCTTACAGGGCTGAAATGACGATACGAAAACAAATTGTAAATTTATTAGGCATAGCAAACCAGACACCGTACGTATGTACAAAAAATGGTACATTAGCAATGTATCAAACCTATCAAAAAGTGTCCAATTGCGATGCTAAACTGTATAGTAAATAAATTAATACTATGAAGAGCGGCGTCCACCCAAGATGACCTTCCAACTAGGGCCATCCCTACGAGAAACTTTTATTTTTTCCTATCGAAGACTTTGGAGTGTTGAATATATCTACACACTTTCAATTTAAGCAAGTACGCCAGACTTATTCCAGTTGCTAGTACATGTGGCTTACTATAGGACCTACAATTCCATAAAATGACGAAGAAAGATAAACCCTGATCTTGAATATAGAAACCTATTTTTTTGCGAGGAAGTTTCGATGTGCAGCTTATAATATTTATAGTTCAAGCCATTAAATAGATTGAATAAATTTTGTATCGGTGCAATGGGTCATAAATACTGCTTATGTACAATGTATGAAAAAATGGCTATTCATTGGCTATTCTGATACCAAGCGGCAGCAGGAAATAGATAACGGTATTATGTACAAAATATATACATGTGCTATCTAACCTATTTACATTTATTTACAACTAGGCATACAAAAAAGTTTTTATAAGACTGCCTCGAGGTCGGTCGTCCAATGAAAGTGCCGGTGGAGTTTTAACCCCGGTCTTCCCACGGTCTGAAGAGGGCCGGAGGACTGCGGCTTGCTCTAACGTCTGGAGCAGCTGCCTGACGTGAGGGTCTCCCGTCCTGGAGCCACGGTCTCCAGGCGGCGGCCCACGGCCTCCAAACGGAGAACAGAGGCCTCCGTCCGGGCGCCCACGGCCTCCAGACCGAGAACCGAGGCCTCCGTCCGGGCTCCCACGGCCTCCAGACAGACTAGAGGCCTCGGAATGGAAGCCCAGAGCCTCCTGACTGAGACGCGAGGCCCTGGGACGGAGATCCAAGGCCGCCAAAATAGCCTTTCAACAGCTGAAAAAAAAAAGAAATATGTAGTTTGTCTTGGAGGTGAATGTATGAACTGTAATCCTGTCGTGGAAACCACCGTGTATGAGTTTCAAGTTTCCATCAACATGTAATACGTCCCTTCCTTCTTATGTTGAATCGCATCAATAAGATTCCTGGAAATATGCGTAATGAAGTAAGAGATTATATTTCATATTTTCATAAATTCAAGATTATTCATCCCCACCCTATTTTAATCATGGATTGTGATTTTCAGCCTCAAGTACCTACTTGCTGTGCAAAATCTTGTTATATTCCACCAAATTGAAGCCCTCTCCATACTAGCTCGCCCATACAAACTTCCTCTGAATATTTTTTCCCCCTCTGTCTCAACTCTAATATGATCCACAGACTATTTTTTCTAGGTCTGGGCTCAGGGAAGGCCAATCCAAAATTGTTTTCCAACCACTCCCTAGTAAATTGACAGGATGCTTCGGGTCGTTGTCCAGTATAAAGCTCTAACGTCGGTAGTGAGTTTCTTTGCAGATTCATTCATGTTATCATTCAAAATTTCTACTTTATCTTCATTTTATCACCCGCCAACGAAGTGAGAGAGGTGATAGGTTTTCATCGGGGATTCTAATATACATATTTATAGATATATATTTGTATATATATATATATCTGTCCACCCAATAAGTGGTCGAAAAAGTTGAGCAATCTTCATGATTTATTGGAGTTTGGTGGGTTGACCTAGCATTGACCCATGTGAAAAACTAGACATAGTTGGCCATAAAAAAAATGATTGAATTGAATTTTCGCCAGCGCGGCAGACCGAATGGAGAACGGGTATTTCTACTTTTCCTATGTTATTATTGAAGAGCAAATATCTTATCCAATACTGCTGTGCCCTAGCCTAGTTCATCAAAAAGGACTTCATTGAATTACCCCTACCGCGGTTGATGGTCTTGGCCACAGAGGCGTTCTAGTCAACACTACCTTTGGAAATCTTATCGTAGCCTTCCCCGTAACATGACATTAAGCTAAAAGTTTCCTGAGGTCATCACTGTGTTCGTTAACCTTCACCCTCACAATATCTTATTTCTATAAAAATATACTGTAACTATTGTCTGACATGGAATAATACAAAAAATTAGTACTTGTATGAAAAGGGATGAAAATGCATTATATGTAGTTAACTTCCATTCCTACCTCCTGTACATAATTTTATGAACAATATATATGTGTGCTTTATTGCACCGTGCCAATAAATATACTCCTTCCCGTAAAGGAAACGGGGGTGTAAACTTTTCAGTATAATAAAAAAACAAAGCATTCTAAAACAGAAGTGGTTCAAATTAGACTTTCCAAAGTACAGCAAATCCCCACTGACACGCTTTGTACAACTCCTTCAGAAGGGAGTTAGGCCCTTGCTGAAAGTAGAGAGTAATAATTATACGGAAAACCAGAAAAGCATGCGAACAAACAGGACACCCGTAACGTTATTTCGGACCCAGCAGCCGTAGCACTCGCATTAGTATCCCTGATATTTTTTATGAATTACGCAGGATTGCCTATAGAATGTTGTCAGGGGGTAATAATAAAATATTCGGTCAAGGTTTAAATCATGGGCAGTAATATAAATGCAAAAAAATGATAATATATACGCATTCTAAGCTAAAGCTCCCTAGCTAATGAAGTAATGAGGGGAAGGTAGTAAAAATTCTAGGTAGGTTCTTTAAAACAACGTGACATCACTGTACGATTGTCTATTGTTTCGACATTTGTTGGTAGGAGCAAAATATTCGCCACATTTGTTATAATGGCGGGCTGTGGAGGGTGTATGCATACATATGTTAAATTATAGTTTCCTATGAAAAGTTCCTTTCTAGTACAGTGTCGTGCATCATCCTCCACAAGGACGACTAAATTAGGTTCCAGACGTATTTTTCTCCATTCACTAAGTCACTTTTGGTTACAATATGCATATTTTATAAATTACTTGCATAATTTTAACGGTCCATAATATAGACATTTACCCAATATTGTACAAGATAAGCATAGAGCACAACTATGTTGGTAATACAATAAATGTATGTACACGCATAATGTGTAACTTGTGCTGCGGTTGCTAGTCCGAAAATAATGTACTTTAGGACGCACGTGCTTCTTCTTCGTATCTTCGTTTGTTCGTTTCTCCCGTTACTGTTACGTACTGGCTGAAGCCATGTTGAGTGATTAACAGAATCTGGTACCAAAGAACATTCGTAACCGGAAGTAATGATCCTGTTTGAAGCTCTCTATTCAGGGATGTTCGTTTTTTTGGGTTAAATCTGGGCCAGAGAACTGATCAAGTATGGCCGCTACCATTCGCT
The DNA here is from genome assembly GCA_001587735.2 of Parhyale hawaiensis. Lineage (NCBI taxonomy): Eukaryota > Metazoa > Arthropoda > Malacostraca > Amphipoda > Hyalidae > Parhyale > Parhyale hawaiensis. Next base: position 22,249,902 of record LQNS02276498.1, read on the forward strand.
ACTCGTAAGAGTTCTGGGAAAATTAAAAGAAAGTGTTTTGGGGCTCACCTCGTGGTACCGGCCGAACAACCCTCTGCCTCGGTGGACGAATCTGTCGACCCGATCTCAGCCGTCGGGGACTCGCCGGATCCACCTCCAGTTGGGCCTGGCCCGCCCGGGTCGCAGCCCTGGTGACCCGTCCTGGATTCCTGGCCATACTCTGCGGGGATACAAGTATCAGGGTATGGTATATTTCAGATGGAGCATATAAGAGAATTTTTTAAAATTTTGAGCAGTCTCTGGAAGCATACGTCGAAAATTAAGCTTACCGTTTAAAATGAAATAACATTTGGAATCATCGACTTGTGCAAAAAAAAAAAAAATTCGACAGTTTCTTGGGTACTTTGTTCTGTCAGTCAATTGAGATCTAAGAACATAGTAAGTGGGAGATGGGGACCAAAGAATGAAATGCGAAAAGTATCTAAAACTTTTCGTCTAGCTTAGCGTATGCGTTGGAGCAAAATACAAATAAGCTTCAGTGAAACTGTAGCAAGTTTGAGAATACACTTTAATTTTATTAAGAATAATAAAAAAAACTTTCACCCTTTTAGATGCATTTTTGAGAGCATTGAATCGGTAATTACGCTAAATACGGAGTACACCATGTGGTCTAATCTAATAAGCGCTAGCGTAAGACTATAACTTCTTACAACCATACTTCTCGTACAATTACAGATGTCTGTATAGTTTAATTTTGAGGTTTTAGTATGCTCAAGTTCATAATATACAACTTATTTAATGAACCACGCAACTCTGGTTGTACTGAAATAAACTTGGTATGTTCGTAGCGAGCGCTTGTTAGTGGGGTGAAGGGACCAGAGCTGTAGGTATCTCGAGGCTGGTTCACACTATCTTGCTTTGATTGTCGTGGAAGCTTGTCTCACGCTCAAGTGTTTTGCTTTCTTGCAAAACATGGAAAAATTAAAAAAATTTCGAGTTAGTGATTTTAGATTTAAAGGGACTACGTAAACTTTAAAAGGCATTTTCTCTCGGCGTATTGGCCTGACGCTGAACATTTCGGCAGAGTTTTGATCGTCACAAATCTAAAGCCCGTTGCAGATTACCGCCTTCTGTACTGTTTTTTCACTTCACAGCGTTGGAATGCGTTGCTGTGTCTGAATAAACGACAAGAAACAGAGCGCTGGTTGCTATATTTTTGAAGAAAAGACCCAAGACACTGCACTAGTGACAGTGGTCAAGCTCAAGAATACGACGGTAAACATTTTATCGAAACATTTGTAGACACACAGTGTTTGCAACAGGAAGCAAAGAAAGCAACGGGAGGACTCAATTGGACTAAAATAAAACTTAGCCGTGACCACATGTAGCAAATTTACATCACTTCGACGAGTCGAAGTATTTGAGTGTGGGACCTCAGGCCTTCGTGTGTGGTTTTCTTGAACATATCACTAGATTTGTTCAATTTGTTTCATTCAATCTCCCGCTCATGACTGACCAGCTACTTGAGCTGCAAAATGCGGTAAAATGTTGTCGCCAAGCACAAAGTTCGAGCAATGGCTGTTACTGTGGTTTCTCTTGCTTACAGAATTGGCTATAATGGTGTTTATATTTGTTAGCAAAAAATAAATATGTTCGGTGAAGAGCTCTGTGAACTGAATATAATGTGTAAATAAGGCCTCAATCAAGAAAAAGAAGTTAAATCAGGTCGCCGAAAGGGAACAAATTCGGCGCTAGTGTTATGAAAGTTTCCACCAGCATACACTGCAATTGTGACTAGGATGTCTGAAAATGCTATGGAATTGTTAGATTGTCTAACTCTCTGAAAACTTTCCTCTTCGAAGCCTACCAGCGTATTGATTTTAGATTCTCTTCTAAAAACAAACTTACCATAGGATCCCATTTCAAATTTAAGGACGAACCCACCGCACTTTTGCTGTCCGGTGTTATCTACAGGTACAATCGCAAAAGTTGCCTGAAGACAACTGACGTTTTTTCCCCGACTGCACAAGCTTTCCGCCAGCAGCAGGAGTGGAGCAGTTCTCCACACTACAATTCACGATGGACGTTTTTCCCCGACTGTACAAGGCTCCCGCCAACAACGTTCTCTAGCTCCACCGACTGTACAAGCACTGATATTAGGACCCCCTGAGCTTATTCCAATCATTAGCCATTAGCACTTCTCCGCGGCAACACCTCCATCCACAGCTAGGCTATCGTAATGGATTTTAGTTTTAGGGGTTCAAATCCTTTGTTTGTTTTATTGTTTTGAAGATGGAAACTTAATCCCGAAACGTCGAAGTTTTTCTGTGTTGACACTTAGGTTAATAGTCATGTATGTAAACAAAGTGTTACCCAGCTCAAATCACGAAAATTTTAGGAGGGTTATCGTAGGTGTCACCCAACCTGTGTGGCATCAGCGGCCGGTGTAGCACATGTAACCCCGAAGGCCTGATTGTAACACGCCCGTTATTTAGATACTACATATCTACAACTGTTTTCCTCCAACTGTACCGTCCTTCAGCCAATGCGTTTCCCTAATAGTCTACTGTAAAGACATATATATAGGACCCCAAGCTTTAACCGGTCATTCGCTATTGATACGTCTGCTCCATAACATCTGTTCCCGTGTGGCATATAGAAATATATTAAGAGTTTTAGACGTTTACATCCTTGTTTTTTTTTACCTCTGAAGATAATAGTATGTCGCGATACGTTATTTTTTTTCTTACTGCTGGAGTGACCCGAACAGGGTTGCTGCGCTTAGGCTCTTGAATGTTCCTGTCGATCAACTGCAGTCTCGTTATGTCCTTCCAGCAGATCTAGAAGTTTTACTCTTTCCTTAAGCTCTATTGATGCTATACACTAGCCCTGACTGGTATATTATGAAGGGCCCTATCCCTGTCGTATATGTTGTGCGCGACCGATGGATTTGCGCGATCGTTCGATCGCGCTGCGCAAACGATCGATCGTTCAAATTTTAAAATTATAAAGAAAAAAAAACTAGTCCTTGCCTCCCCTAATCTACCAGACATTAAACCCGAATATACTGTAGTCCAACTTACCCGAAATTATGGCCTAATACCTACAACGTCCATCGCTTGTGCAGCGCGATCGATCGATCGCACAAATCCATCGTCCGCGCACGACATATACAGTTGCGAGCATAATTAAGGGACGAAAATAAAAAAAATAAATCTCAAACTGTGTTTCTCCTCTTTATATGCCGTAAATTTTTGTAGATCGACGTGCTAATGATTATAAATTTGGTTAGCTTTTGATGGCTATGCGTATACCTTAGGCTTATTTGGAGAAGACGGTACTAAAGTTCTTTTGAGCCAACGCTTTCAATTTCACGTGATCAACGTCGCCATGCAACTCTGGCCCAGTAAGGGTTTAAGGGACAAAAAAAATACTATGGAAATCAACCGTGGAATTTTCACGGGTCCCGCTAGTACAGGTATTAGGCGAGCATATCAAATATTGCGTGAAAATTTTCACGCACGGGTCCACTAGTATCATTAAATACATCTAGTAACCAGCTAAATTTGTTGTCGCCTAGATCAGTGGGTAAATTTTCATTGAAATAATGAACTAAAACATTTTCCATGACGTTCGCAAACATTATGCGATGCATCACCGGAGCCTCACTGCTTTACTATCGGATTTGGTAAATTTGCGCAAGTCGCCCAGATGTTCACGGCAATTGAATGCTGCATGGCAGCAGATATACATGGCCGACATCTACCGCAGAAGTCTTAGGTTTTTTATCTGCGTATTGACTTTGAAAAAAGTACTCTGACATGGACTGGAGAATTTATGCTTTGTGTTGAACTTCTGAACGTACTACGCTTTATCTCGACCCGTTGTGAGGCGAAGGATTGCGCTGCATTACTTTATAAGTTTACCCGGCACTAAGAACAAGGATCGTAAGATTGATTTGGCATTGCACTGGATAGTTCCTGCCCAGACAAATGACGCGACGGCGATAACTCAATGATCTGCTCTTAATGAAAAAATTTAATACACTTGTGGTACGCTCGACATAGTAACAATTTCCCTTCAATGCTGCAATAATCAACGAAGGATAATTTTATTGCAATTCTGCCTCACGTTGTCAAAAACGTTCAATTCGGTATTTTTAGACTAGATTAGATAGGCGGCAGTTGACGAACCAAAAGGCCCATTCCCAAAGAGACACCGGGACTTACACCCCGGCCCTCTATGAGCTATTGCCATTATGTTAGTAGGATGTAGAGGACTGGAGAAACGAGTTGAGAAAAAATAGAAGACGAAAGAGAAAAAAGATAGAAGAAATAAAAAAGAAGGGGGAGAAGAATCTACGCCAAAGCGATGGTCATGAATGCCCGCAAGCATGATCGATGGCCGCTGATATGCGGAGCTTAAATAAATAGATGGAGCCTGGGAAGCTTTGGTCGTTAAGAGCTTGTGATTCGTGGAGAAAGAGAAGACTATTTTTAAACGAGTTGACCGACTCCGCACCAACAACGTCGGAAGGGAGTCTATTCCAAATGCTGACTATGAAATAGGGAAAGAACTGCTGACTTGAGGTTGTTCTTCGAGCTTTAGGTTTGAATTTTTGACAGTTGTTTCGCAAGCGATCATTGGGGTCTCTTTCAAAGAGTCCCGTTATAGGTACGTCGTTGAAGCCATTCAAGTACTTGATTTAGTGTTGGGTAAGTCAGAAAATGTCAACGGCTAAAAATTCTAATTTCTTGTCAAATTACTGAAACAAATTTCGGGATGCTAAACCTCCCAAAAAACTAAATCTAGCATTAAAAATGCTATATTGGCAACACTGCAGTGCTGCACTTTCTCAGCTGCCATACTACTCTTGGCAGAGACGAATGAAGTCTCTTCATTCGTCTCTGACTCGTGGTGCGTAGGGCATACTGCCTGCCTGCCAGCCAGCTCAACTGCTTTTGGTGTGCCAGCGCCCTTAAATGTGGACAATGCCTGTAAACTAGAATTAGCTGGCTATCAAAATTGGCAGCGTTGAATTTGCCCCGAATGTAGGTGATAGTCTTGAGTCACGAAAGATTCTATAGTCCACAATAGTTTTCATTGGCTCGGTATATCGATGGCACAGATTATATGATTATTATGCTCGGAGCTTTTTAGTTCTCAAAACAAAGGCGATATCACAGAAAACAAGAATGGACATATATAGTATGACGATGGACTCGTGGAACCCATGCACGAGAGTATTCCCTAGCAGGATCAATGCGCATGAGAACAGTCGGGAAAGATGTGGAAGATCAGATGGAAGAAAGATCAGTAGGAGTAAGGGATACAATAGGAAGGAAGCAGAGTGGGCTCGAAAGACGGACTTTCCGTATGCCTAGCTAATGGCGAAGATAACACAGGGTCCCCTGGGGCGCTGCTCCCCATAGCATAGGATGGGCGGGCCTAAACTACATAAACCCATCGCCTATGGCCCATCTTATGCTTGCTGAAAAGCCAAGGGCACTGAAAGAACTTTTTAAATCAAAAAATGTTAGATATGTGCAAACTCATAAAGCGCTTGTTGTAAGTGCTGATAGGAGCAGTGTATCAATAATGATTGAAAAATTTAGTTCAGCATTCTGAAATGGTGCAACACTTGTAGCTGCTGTTTGAAACTTAATTATACCTTAGAGTTAAAACAGGGCTAGCTTACAATTCATTGCGAGGATTGAAAGGAGAATAGTGACAATTCAAAACTAAATTTATTATTGACCACAACAGAGATAAATAAAAACAACTAGCACTATGAGAAGCGCACACTTCCAAGCAAGGCAAAAGTGCTGTACCAATCGAATAACTCACGAACCGTAACAGACATGACTTAAGATATCACAGCGTTAGGTACCTATTTACGGGTATAATTAGCAGCATGTACCTCCAGTCACGGTTAAGTACCATGTTAGCACCAGGGAGGGACTGAGGTACCATGAAAGTAATATGACTAGAGCCTTTATTTGTTGGCATGCGTCGGCCTCTATAACCCCGCCGTGCTCCTGAGGGACCTTTGTGGTGTAGCCAAACTCCGCTTACATTAGTGACTCTCATACTGCGGTATGATGAATCACAAGCATGCACTTGATTGAATTTGAAAAGCACCTCTACTCGCTCATCTACTCAAATGTTAAAATTCCAAATCATCTACATTTAAAAGAGACTTCTCCTCGGACTTCACGACACATGTGGGACAATCGCACTCGTCGCTCCAGGACAACGTGCGATGCCTGACCAACTGGTCGTCAGTCATATTTATCGTAGGCCCCTTCGGTTCCCCGAATTTTTCTTTAATGAAGGCCGGTGTGTCTCTTTCTGTTGGCTCTTCTTTGATTTGCCGTTGTTCAAAATTGACTGCCACGGGTTCGTGCTGATGCTCTACGTCGAGCGGCTCGATTTTGATATTCCGCTGCATTTGTTGTTGCAGCGGAAGAACTGAAAGAAAAATGGGTGTTTTATGAATAAACAAAAAGCTCTCTAAGAGCGCCTACCTCTACGAAGCAAGGCAACACGCTAAAAATTTAAATTTTGTTCTAGTAATGTTTTTTCATCAACGTCCAAATCTAGTGGATTGTGCCTCTCGACACTAATCACAGCTACTGTTTATTAAAGATTTGTCGGTAAATTTTTGAGTTAGGTTCTGACAAATATTTCGACGAACATAACTTAAATATACAAAAGGAGAAACCGATCAGCATCTAGTCATTTGTGTCTTTCAACGTTTCTAACAATTCCTACAAATTGCATAAAGATTCATTCATAACTTTTTGACCACTATTCAAATTTAACGCACAAACAAAGGAACTGATCATACCAAAAATTTGATCATTTTTGTCGTTTAATCTTTCTGATACACATCACAACTCGTGTAAATTGGTAATCTTTCCATAATTTAAGTAATCGTACTAAGAAATAAAAGGCAGACCAGACTAACGTTTGAACGGATCTCCACTGAGTTAATTGTTGGTTCCTCCTAACATGTCTGACGATCAGTGTTAATTTTGTTAAGCTCTGTGCATATTTTTTGAGTTATCTTACTGTTCACAAAAGAAAATAACAAAAAACTCGCCTGCTTATGACCCTGGCAGACGAGCTGTCGACTAGTTTCGCTAGAGTTAAATTTTAACCGGTGACCTAAGAAGAACGTACCTTCCAGGGGCCGGGGCCTGACCAAACGCCTCCTGCAAAGCATCGGTCGGACGATCCGATGTGACCGCAATGTGAGATTCCGTGAAGGGTTCACGTAATGCGGTGATCTTCCCTGTCTCGTCTACCACCTAACTATTCGGGGAAGACCCGACTATAGCCTTTGTGGCACTTTATTTGAAATGGAACAAAATCCTCTTACTAAAAACATTTTTCTGGTTTTGGGCATCAACAATTATACTACCGGTATCAGGAGATATGTTTATCGAGCTGCTCTAAATTTGGCTAGTTTCATTATGTAGATATATTCATTTTGATGATTGGAAAATATGCAGTTCATAAAAATAGCACCCATTTTTAAGTACAATGTTTTGAATACACAAAACCGATCAACTCGTTAACCTGATATGCCAAAGGGTCTATCTACAATATAATACAGATGTTCATGTTGTCTGCTTATTTATTTTCTGTCACGCAGCTCGCGCTTTGAAAAAACGGGTCGAATTTAGCCCAGGTTGAAGGCTGTAGTTACCCTGTCAAGCTTCATTAAAAACTGGTTGGTAGAAAATCGGTGAGGCTACAGCTGATGGCAAAGTTGAAATTCAAACAATGAAGGCATCGACGGCTTGGTCTGATTTGTACGAGTACTACTACCTTCTTTATCGAACCATGGCAAAGTATAAGGAGACTTTACATGTCTCCAAGCACTTTTTGAACTGCCGAAGTTAAAATCGCAGCACCGAAGATGTCTGAAGCTTCTATCGGCACTCTCATGCATCTTTATTCTAGTTTCTTCCCACCGATAATTGCGTTGCATCAATGATGTTCTTCCTACTTTAATTCAATGGTCGACGAAGCTGCTTTCGCTAAACAAAACCCATCGGACCTATAGGATATTCTACCGTATCCATGATACCAAAATGAAATAATCACTTTGACCGTTGCTGAAGGCAATGAATTTTCTCCGCGTCAGCTGGAAAGAAGAAAGTGATTCGCTGTATAGTACTAGTTGTGAAACCGTAGAATAAAACGCTAATTTCCAGGTGCCTTTAGGTTAGCAGTTTTAATAACAGAAGTATGATCAACGAAGAAAGTAGTCACAAATTTTTCGCTGTCAATTTTGACAGCACGCGTCCTCTAGTCTACAATATAATAAAGACCGATGTGAATTTGTGTGCTTATCTGTTTGTTTATTTATCCATTTTCTGTCATGCTCTAACAAAACAGGCGAAAATTAGCCCAGGTTGGAGGCATTAGTCGTCCTCTCAAGTTCCATTGAAAACTGATGGGTAGAAAATAGGCCGGGTTGCAGATGATGACAAACTGGTGCCCGGTAGACTGAACATTTCACGGGTCCAGCTGAAAACGAATTGGTTGAACTTTGACGAGGTTGCAGTTCAAAGCAAACTTATCTTAATCAGAGACAGTTGAAATTCAAACAATGATGATAATGAAGGCTTAGTCTGATTTGAACGAGTATTACCTTCTCCATTCAGCTACCGTTGCCATCTGGAACACAATTTACCCTAAAAATGCTTGTCTTCACTATTCCTTCACTACTAAGAGTTACACTCCTCACTACCTATCTAAATTTCCGACGCAAGAATGAACCATCGATAAATCTCGTCACTGTTTCTGTGAGCAATTACTATCATTTATTGCTATTTTCGTGCTATTTCCCAATCTAAAATAAGCAACAGCAATCTAACATGATTTACTCGGCTTATAACCAGGAACGCAACATTGTGCTCATGCAGCAAGAGATGAACGAGGAAAAGAGAAGAACACAAATCAAAAAAGTGCCAAAGCCGACTGTCCCCTCCGCCGTGAAGGGAAAAGCCATCGGTCAACTGCATCGGCGACTCACCTCCAGCGACAGGAAAAGAAATTTAGAGAGCCAACACAACTTAACGTAACTAACCTCGTCAGCACGATTAGCGGCAAGCTGCAACATCTCTTGCGGAAAAGGCACGAAGGACCGTTGATCCGTTAGGCTATGCAAACATATTGTAACAGGGAAAGAGAGCGATGAGCAAAGGCCGATAACATTCGTCACCAAATATTTCTTAAATAGGCTTAACACGTACTGCTACCAACCACACTTCACCATTTAGCTACATTTCTCAAAACTAGCTCTACAATCTTCTCACCTTAACTGCAAGTATATGTCCTTCCAAATAGCGATTACCAGCTGCTGTTCTAAGTTTTGATAAAGCCTCCACCGTTATGGGCGTACAGGTACCAAAAAATAAAACGTGAAAGTGACATTTCAAAAAAATTTCCTGCCTTAGCCGCCATATTTCAGTAAAAAAAACTTGGTAAAGGGGGTTACATTCATCGAATCTATTGCAAAATATAGGGCGAACTTTTATCTGAACGCACGTCTTGCATTGCAGAAGTTGAAACCGCAGCAATGAAGATCTTGTATCTGAAGCTTCCATCATTAGTTTTTACCTTCACCGTATTTCATTGCACCAGTTATTCTGCCAACCCTAATTCAGTGGTCGTGAAACAGCTTTCCATATGTAGCAAACCATTGGAGCTATAGGCCATCCTACCGTATTTCTGATACCAAATCGAAACCATAACTTTGAGCTTTGCTGATGGCAGTAAATTTTCTCCATGTCGGGAGACAAAAGGTTTCGATGTTGTAGTTATGCAGCCGTAAACGCTCACCTCCAGGGGCTTTTAGGCTAGCAGTTGTAATAATGAAAGAGGAGTATGATCAATGAAGTACGGCTCATCATTATTCGCAGTCATATTTTGACAGCGGGGGCCCTCTAGTTATCCTAGAAATCCTAAATATATCGTAAAACATATATCCCTGTACCTACAGCTGGAAACCGCGATGGCTGAATTTATTACGGTTATATGTTGGGAAGCACAGAAATGCATCGGGCTTAAGCTAAGTAAAGCTCTAAAAAAATTGATTAGGAAAAACTATGAAAAAGTTCCTAGAGCATTACGATAATCAGGATTAGATCAGTTGCACTCACTGCATTTTGTAAAAAGAAAAATTTGCGGCATTCTCTTTATGAATTATCAAGGATTACTTCTAAAAAAAGCTTCTGGGTACACGTTTCCTACTTACGATATATTTCTATTGTTTAATATTTATAATAACTATAAAGGTAGGAGTCATCACTACACATTTCTAAAAGCTTAGCAGTGGAGAAAGACAAACTAAGATTGTAGCACAGAGACTGATGTGACCTAAGAGAGAAGAAACTTATTTAGATATGAAATCATTGAATGGTACTGCTAATACATTTGAAAGACTTCCGGTAATAAATTAGTTACTTGTTAAAAGTGTTGCTGCTTATCATAGACTTCTGTACTATGCTTTTCCCCAACACGAATACTTAAAGACGAACGAATGTCTATGTATACCGGTATCGATCAGTGTAGAAGCAGTTATTCATTAATACATGCCTGATTATATGACAGGACATTCTCTTGATTTATTAGTTTCCTCGTTAGTTTTTGGTAAGTTCGGAATAATTAAGAAAACTCAGGAGAACTAGAGCACTCAGAGTGCATACCTTCGCCAAGCAAGGCAAGTGTTACGAAAAATTAAATTTGGCTCTGATATTCTGATATTTTCTGTATAAACACTAAAATCTAATCAATTGTGCCATTCAATAGTGTTAGTAGGCAGTAGCTTCAGTAACTTTTTTGAAGATCCGTTCATAACTTTTTTGAGTTATGCTGCTAACAAGCATTATGACAAACCCGAGTGGAACATACAAACAAACATACAAACCAATAAAAATACCAATCTGCACCAAAATTTGATCATTTAGGCCTTCTAACAATTCTAAAAACTCCTTTGAATTTCATAAAGATTCATTTTTTAATTATTGTGCTAATAATCATAAAATGACAAATGGTGCCAAACTAACAAACTAACGGATCGTTACAAAAATATGGGGATTTACTTTTCATAATACACCAGCAGCTGGTGTAAGTTTCATAAAAATCCACCCGTAACTTTTTAAGTTAAAGCATTGAGAAAAATGAGCCAAACAAACTGGACCGATCTCCTCCAAAAGTTGATCATCTGTTCCTCTTAACATACCTAACAATCGCTGTAAATTTCGTCAAAATCGGTCCATAACTTTCTGAGTTATCTTGACACAGACCGAAAGAACAGACCCGACGAAAACATATATCCTCCCCGGCTGAGGAAGTAAATTTTTCAGTATATTCCATAAGTTTCGACGCTCCATATAGACATCAGCAGGGCCTTTATAACATGCACTCGTTTAACAGCTTACAAATAGATTACAAATGCTATATAATTTAATAATTCAAATGTAAAATAAAATCCCTGATGATTACTACATGGAGTGCCGAAACGTTGGCAATATATTACATGAAATTCTTTCTAATCAGTCTTCAAAGTTATTCCGAGCTCTTGAAAAACTTGATTACAAATTTTTAAACCAAGAAAATGCCTTGTCATTCATTCAGACATAGATATATATATATATGTATATATATATATAAAATGAAGGCTGCGTACGTAACGAATCAACTTCTAACGGCAAGTATACAAGGTAGCGAAGTAAAAAAGAAACTGAGAATGTGTCTCATTTAGGAGGTCAAATGTTAAAATACTTTGACACATAGCATTGACCTTAGCGCTAAGTTGATTCACGGTACTCGAGAAACTAAGAAAGAGCCAGCCTCTCAAAATATTCCAATTACGATGCCCATTCAGTACTTTTTTCATATATTTATTGCATTATATATATGTATATCTTTCCTACCAAATATTTACGCAAAGGAATTGAGCCATCACCACCGATAAACAGAAACGCTCGCTACTCTTAATAATCATAAATCATAAGCTTTGAAAATCTCACTAGTTTTAATTGACAAGTTGTATTGGATTTTTCAGTAAATGAAAAGTTGTTGTTCTTTTCAGTAAATAAACTGCAGCAATTTGGAAACCCATTCTTTTGCAACGCATGACAACCTTTACGGGTAATTAAAATTGGTTCTGAAACCATGACTTCGGATTCATCAGCATGAATATCTTGTAAAATTGAAAAAGTCGACACGAACTAATTAAAATTTGACGCTTCGGGAAACTTCTCCCATTTTCGAAAAAATCTAATAAAATCTTTAAAGGTTACCTAACAAATTTTTTTTTTATTTAAGGAGACCTAAATTGTGGTGTTAGCAGGGTGGGAGCTAGAGGGCTAATGACCACGGTGCGCTATGGGGTCCTCATATAAGCGTCGAGCGACACGGGAAGCGGATGAAAAATGGGCGAGTACAGTAGGGGGGGAAAGTGTCAGCCATGGTTGTGACGAGTGGTACAGTTGTAGTCATTATAATAGGGCGGAAAAAAAGAACATGTACAGTCATGGGGAAGAAAGTCTGTCCTGCACAAAGAGCGACCGCACCAAGCTGCGAGCCGGGGCGCACTAGTCTGAAGCCTCGACATTTTTGGTGATGGTAAGTGATGGTGACATGTACGCGCGGTGCGCGTGTACGTTTCTGCAGTGCGTGCAGTCAGGGTTGCCAGATTGGCCACATTTTTTAA
>LQNS02276498.1:22267210-22282551 GCA_001587735.2 Parhyale hawaiensis
GAGGTGCTGGAACGTGAAGGGCCAGCGATAAATATGACAGAAGAAGAGTTGGTCAGGCATCGCGCGTTGTCATGGAGTGGCATGTGTGATTGCCATATATGTTGCGTGAAGATGGAAGAAGAGGCTTTGTTTAATGTTGATGATTTGACATTTTTAATTTTTTTTCATCACATTAGTGAGTAGAGGTGCCTTTTAAAATGATTAAAGTGCATGCTTGTGATTTCAATTTGTTTTATGATAGCTATATGGACATGTGAAATCCTTGTACATCTGGATAAAACTTCGTTCGTAAATAATTAAGTCACCTCATGCTCTGTAGCACTTATTAGTATGACGTCATGTATCTATGATTATGTCGGCACCGCTGGTGCTGCCCGTTAATTGTTGTAAATATTTGTTAGGTTATTTTAGCAAATTAAGCCAACTGACCAGTTCACCTGGAATTACGGTATATGATACAGAGTGCCGGTATACAGGTCCATCTTTCGTGCTCACTGCGCGGGCTTACAATTCCGTAGTCTTACTGATCTTACTTTCCCCCGGTCTTCCCATTCATTCCCGACTTGCCGTTCCCATGCGTGGTTATCCTTTGGGGGAACACCTCCGTGTAAGAGTTCCAAGTTTCTATCGACATACTGTGTCCGCTGCTTCTTCCTCTGTTTGATCGCAGTTGTTGGGGAAACTAGGCTTACCTATTCAAATGATAATGCCGGTAAATAGGTAGCTACCTAACTCAGTGATATCTTAGTCGTCATATCTGTTACGGTTCGTGAGTGTTATTAGATTTGAGGAACAGCACTTGCGTTGCTTGGCGGAAGTATGCGCTTTCCCAGTGCTCTCGTTTTTTCTTATCCTGTATTGGTGAATAAGAAATTCATTTTTGAATGGTCACTAGTCTTTCAATCCTCAACTGATAGTAAGCTAGCCCAGCTTTAACTCTGAAGGTATAATTATGATTTTAATGCAGTGATAAGTGTTACAAAATGTCAACATGCTTAACTAAATTGTTCAATCATTGATGTATGACTCATATCAGCACTTGGAACATGCGCTTTATAAGTTTGAACATATCAAACTTTTGTTGATATAAAGAGATTTTTCTGTGCCCTTAGCCCCTCTACAAGCAAAATATGGGCCGTAGGTCATGGGGTTAGGAAGTTTAGGTTCGCCCATTCGATGCTATGGGGAGCAGCGCCCCAGGGGACTGTTACCGCAACCATTAGTTAAAGGCCTTCGAGAAGTCTCTTTCGACCCCACTCTGCTTCCTTCCTACATATGTATCTTACACCTACTGTTCTTTCTTCCATCTGATCTTCCCCTGTTTTCCCGATTTACTGTACTCATGCGCGTTGATCCTGCGATGGAATACCCTCGTGCTTGGGTACCACGAGTCCATCGTCTTATTATATCTCGCTTCTTGCTTCCTCTGTGATATCTCCTTTGTTTTGGCGACTGAAAGTATAAGTTCTGATTATAATGATAATCTTCTAATAATCTGTGCGCCCCTTTAAAATTAAGGTGGCAGCAAAGACGATTGATCCAAAATACATTGAAAATTTGATCTTTATCTGAACGTTTCGACCCAAGGTCATCAGCATTCTGAAACACATAAGATAACACACTGCTTGTAGATAGGTAGTTATAATTCTATTTAGCTAAAAACAAAATACAACCGTAACTATTGAGGGTCGACCTTCATGGGGTAGGTAGGAGGACTGTCAGTTTGGTTTTAGCCGCACTATGTCTGCAAACGTACTGGAGAATGTTGCAGTTCAATATTTCACTAAAAATTCAACTACTGGTGTAGGAGATTACAAATTTAGCTTGTAACTGGATGAATCTAATGACACCAGTGGCCCCGTGCGTGAAAAATTTCACGCAATAGTATATATGCTTGCCTCATACCTCTGTACTAGGGATCCGTAGAAAATATATATACTTTGTGTCTCTTAAACAGACCCATACTGGACCAGAGGGTTGCATGGCGACGTTGATCACATGAAATTGAAAGTTTGCCCAGAAAAACATTAGTACAGTCGTCTACAAATAAGCCTACGGTATACACATCAAAAGCTAACAAAGCTTATAACCATCAGCGCGTCATTCTACAAAAAAAAAAAAAATACTGCATATAAGGAGGTGAAACACAGAACTACAAGCCAACAGAGCTCTCACCTACGTGACATAAAAAATCTGATACTCTGATGAAGTGACCGCCAGCTAATCAATGGCAGGCTAACATTTTCATTTTAAAAAAATTAACAATGATGGAAAACCGCATCAAATGTTTCAAACATTTTCCGTGCAATGAAGATGTGCCCAGTACCTCAAGTCCACACAAAGTGGAAAACCTTTCGATGAAAGCAACAAAAGGGGGGGGGGCCAATGTGCATTATTTTTGCATCGTTGACGGCAAGCCAAGCGGAAAATTATCTTGCAAGAAAAGCAGGAATACTGTCGTGTAAAAATCCCACTCACGTAATGTCAAGACAATATTTTCTCAAGTAACAATAAAATAAAGCAATCTTCTGAATCACAATAAGTAGCTAATAACTAACATGTCATGCTATGCCATTAGCTACACGATACACACCAAAGATATTTTTTCAAAAGTGTGAGCACCCTTAATATAGTTAAAGCTAGTGGCCCGTGCCGTCATTGTAAATGACAGCAAAAAATAACACTTCACCAAAACCCCCGCCGTCTTTTGGGCTTCATTTTCCCTATATCTAATACTGAAGAAAAAGATTCTAAGGTACCCAATTTTTTTTCGCCTTTTGAAATCTGAATTTTCTCCTATCTGATTAGTTCTATTTGTCTCCTATCTAATACTGAAGAAAAGATCGCACGGTACCCCACTTTTTTTTACATTTTGAAATGTGAATTTTCTCCTATCTTATTCCCATAGAGCGTGACAGGATACATATAAATATATAAATAAATACACGACGTGAATTATTATATAGAACTGACAACTCTAAAAGTTTCCAAGGAGTACGGCAATCAAAAGAATTCTCTTACCGCCAACACTCTGCATATCGTGCGCTTCCAGAGTTATTTCAATTACTGAACATTTCGCATGGTTGCCTGAAGAATTCAATGAAACTGTTCAGTTTCAAGATGCATACAAAAACTAATTCTTCTCAAAGTTACTTGATAATCACTCCACACTGGAAACCAACCCAGTACCTTCGTCCTTTTGTGTATTCAAGCTATGTTCGTCGAAATGTTTGTCAGAACCTAACTCAAAAAGTTACAGACAGATCTTCAAGAAACTTAGAGTAGCTATTATTAGTGTCGAAAAGTACAATTTACAGGATTTGATGATGAAAAAAAACATAGTACTATCACCAATTTAATTTTTTTAGCGCGTTGCCTTGCTTGGTGAACGTATGCGGTCCTAGAGAGCTTTTCTTTATTCATACAATTCGCATTTTTTTTTTCAGTTCTTCCGCTGCAACAACAAATGCAGCGGAACATCAAAATAGAGCCGCTCGATATAGAGCATCGACTCGACCCCGTAGCCGTCAACTTGGAACGATGGCAGGGGAAACAAGAGCCCATAGACCACGAAGAGCCGGACTTCATCAAAGCAGAGGTGCTGGAACGCGACGGGCCAGCGATAAATATGACAGACGAAGAGTTTGTCAGGCATCGCGCGTTGTCCTGGAGCGGCATGTGTGATTGCCATATATGTTTCGTCAAGATGGAAGAAGAGGCTTTGTTTAATGTTGAGGATTTGGCCTTTTAATTTTTTTTCATCACAGTAGTGAGTAGAAGTGCCTTTTAAAATGATTCAAGTTCATGCTTGTGATTTTAGTTTGTTTTTATGTTAGTTATATGGGCATGTGAAACCATGCACAACCTCTGGATGTAACTTCATTCGTAAAAAAAATTAAATCAGTTCATGCTCTGTAACACATATTAGTAAGACGTCATGTATCGGATTTTGTCAGCCCTGCTGGTGCTGCCCGTTGTTGTGAATATTCGTTAGATTATTTTAGCTCATGAAACCAAACTGCCCATAGTTAATCTGTGATATGTAGATTACCGGTATACAAGTTATCTTTAGTGCTCACAGTCCTACCTTACAATTCCATACTCCCTGCTGTTACGTTCCCCCGGTCTTCCCATTCTTTCCCGACTTGCTGTTCCCATGCGTGTATCCTGTGCAGGAACACCTCCGTGTAAGAGTTCCAATTTCGATCGACATACTGTGTGTCCCTTGCTTCTCCTGTTTAATCGCAGTTGTTGGGGAAACCAGGCTTAAACTATTCAAATAATACCGGTAAATAGGTACCTTACGCTGTGATATCATAGTCGTCATATCTGTTACGGTTCGTGAGTTAATTAGATTGGAGGAACAGCACTCTTGCCTTACTTGACGAGAGTATGCGCTTTCAGAGTGCTTTAGTTTTTTCTTATCCCTGTATTGGTGAATAATAAATTTTTGAAATATCACTAGTCTCTTTTCAATCCTCGGAACTATTTGTAAGCTAGCCCTGTTTTAACTCTAAAGGTGTAATGTTTTAATAAGCAGTTACAAGTGTTGCACCATGTCAACATGCTCAAGTAAATTGTTCAATCATTATTGATGCATAACTCATAAGCAGTTTGAACATGCGCTTTATAAGTTTGAACATATCGAACATTTGTTGATATAAAGACATCTTTCTGTGCCCTTAGCCTCTCAACAAGCAAAATCTGGGTCATGGGGTTAGGAAGTTTAGGTTCGCCCATCCTATGCTATGGGGAGCAGCGCCCCAGGGAAACCTGTGTGTTACCCAAGCCATTAGCTAGGCCTTCGGGAAGTCTGTCTTTCGAGCCCACTCTGCTTCCTTCCTATATATGCATCTCTTACTCCTACTGTTCTTTCTTCCATCTGATCTACCACTTCTCACGACTTTCTGTTCTCATGCGCGTTTATCCTGCGAAGGAACGCCCCCGTGCATGGATTCCACGAGTTCGTCATACAATGTCCCTTCCTGGTTCCTGTAATATCACCTTTGTTTTGGAAACTGTAAATTAAAGTTCCGATTATAATATAACAGTCTGTGCCCCTTTAAAATCAAGGGGAGGGCAAAGTCGGCTGATCTGAAAGACATTAAATTGGATCTAGATCTGAACGTTTCGACACTATAGGTCATCAGCATTCTGAAGTAAATATAAGAGAAGATACACTGCTTCTAGACAATTAGTTCTAATTCTAGTTCGCTAAAAAAAAAATTACATCAGTTTATCTATTGGGGCGATCTTCATCGGGTAGGACGACATGTCTTTAAAGTTCGGTTTCAGCCTCCCTATGTGTGTTAACGTACTGGAAAATGTTGCAGTTCGTTATGTCAATGAAAATTCAACTACTAATTTTGGCGATTAGAAATTTAGTGTGTTACTGGATGATTTTAATGATACTAGTGGACCCGTGCGTGAATCCATTTCAGGCAATTATAGATATGCTTGCCCAATATCTTTGTACTAGGGATCCGTGGACGTTTCAAGATTGATTTTCGTTGTATATACATTTTGTCACTAAACAGACCCTTACAGGGCCAGAGAGTTGCATGGCGACGTTGATCACATGAAATTGAAAGTTTGCGCAGAAGAACATTAGTACCATGTTATTCAAATAAGCCAAAGGTATAGACATATCAAAAGTTAAAGAAATGTATTAACATCTAGCGAGTCTATACAAAAATTATTGCATATAAAGAGGAGAAACAGAACCACAAGCCAACAGAGCTCTCGCCTACCACAAACTTGAAAAAACTAATACTCTGATGAAGGGACCGCCTGCAAATCAATGGCACGCTACGGTTTTGATTAAAAAAAAATCAAAATAATTATTGAAAACCGCATCAAAAAGTATCGAAAGCTTTTCAGTGCAATGAGAACGTAGCTCATTACTGCAAGCCCACACAAAATTGAAAGATTTCAATGCAAGCTCAAGCTTCAAAAGGGGGAGCCAATGTGCATTTTTGAATCGTTGACGACAAGCCAAGCGGCAAATAATGTTGAAAGAAAAGCAGGAACACTGCTGTGGAGTAAAAATCCCACTCACGTAATGTCAGACAATATTTTCTCAAGTAACAATAAAATAAAGCAATCTTCGGAATCCCAAAAACAAGCGGATAACTGAAATTTCTCATGCTATGCCATTAGCTACACGGTAAACACTAAAGATATTTTTTCAAAAGTATGCGAGCGCCCTTAATATAGTTAAAATAGCTCTAAACGTTTCCAAGGAGTACGGCAATCAAAATAATTCTCTTACCGCCAACACTCTGCATATCATGCGCTTCCAGAGTTATTTCATTTACTGAACATATCGCATGGTTGCCTGAAGAATTTAATGAAACAGTTTGGTTTAAAGATGCATACAAAAAACAATTCTTCTCAAAGTTACTTTATAATCACTCCACACTGGATACCAACACGGTACCTTCGTTATCAAAACGATGTAGCGAATAATAGTTTCTTTATTAAATCAGAAACCCGGATCCAAACCATTTAAATTTTCAACAACCAAAACTTCTCAATTTGACGAAAACAACGCTTGAGAGCCGAAGTATTTAAGTTCACTTCCTGATCAATAGAGGCGTAACTATGGAAGGGTGATCAGCCCTTATAATATGGAATATCCTAAATTTTTAGTTCTCATTTCTACCATGCATGGCTTTTGAAGTTTTGTCCTGATAATAGTATCTCTGTAGAGGACCCAGCTTCTAACAATGACAAATTATGTGATTAAGCCGATTGTTCCAGCTCCAGTTCCCAGTATAGATTTTCCGGTAATATTTTACAAGTGCACTAAGCTCTGTCTTTTTTACAAATATATTTAGGTAAAAATATTCAAAGCAGAATATCATAATAACTAAACTTTGACCAACAAATAAAATTTAATATTTCCGAAATTTTTCCCTACATCAGAAATTGTAATTAACATAACATGCCTTAAATAATTTCATTTTAGATGAATAAGCTCGGACATGTGTTAACAGGGTGGGACCTAAATGGCAAATGATCATAGGGCGCTCAGGGGGTCCTCATATAAGCGTCGGACGGTAAGGGAAGCTGAGGAAATCGGGCAAGTACAGTCGGAGGAAACCGTGTCAGTCATGGGTCGTGACGAGTGGCACGGTTGTAGTATTATATTGAGGCTAGGTTTTGTTTTATGGATATAAATTGATTCTAGAGCGGAGAGAAAAGAACATGCACAGTCGGATAAAAAATTAGTCATGACCTATAATCTAAAAACCGAATGAACAGATCTGTGAGAAGGGGCCGGGTGTCAGCTCCTGTACAGTCTGCAGATGTGGAGCGAGTTAGTCGTGGATAGTGTGAAGAGGTAACGCTGAGGTAATAATGTTAAGGGTAGGTCTTGTTCTATGGATATAAAGGGATTCTAATGTTGTGAGTTCGATTGTATTATAAGAGCCAATGATTGAGAAGTCATTTTTTGCTGATGGGATGGTCGTTTTGCTCGGCATGCAGGCGAGGAGCTGAATGTGAGGGTTTTACAAGTGGCAGACCGGTTCCGCTAGACACACCTAAATGTTGGTCAAAGCGGGCTTTGAAATGTCCAATGCTACCAATGTACGAGGCATTGCATCCTCTGCATCTGAAACGGTGGTGTGGGTGGTTTGTCTTTACATTTAAAGTAGGACCTCATGATAAATGTGTTTCAGTATGAAAAATAAAAGTTTGTGTGTGTGTAAGCTTCAGAGAGGAACGTTTTCAATGTGTTTGCTGCACTAACAGAGGCTTTGTTTAATATGGAAACAAATGGAAGAATTTTAATTTAGGGACAGAGGATTTGCTACTGCCAGGATCGTACAGTTTGCCTAAGAACAATTTGCAGTAGTGGTCCAGAAGATGGTGCTGGTAACCGTTATTTTTTAAGAAAGTTCGGAGAGAGTCGACTTCGTTTGAGAAGGTAAGGTAGGAGAAGGACAAATGGTATGCTCGAAACAGTAGAGTTTTTATAGCTTTGATTTTAAATATGATCGTATCAGTGAGTGTGACGAAAAAAGCTTGTCCCGAGGCCTGAGAACGGGGGTTTTCTGTAAACCCCAGCGACAAGCGTTGAGTCGTGGTTGGTTACTAAAACATCTAAGAAAACTGAAGAATTATCTGACTGGTTTTCGGCAGTGAAGTTGATATTTTGATGTTTACTATTTAGATAATCCAGAAATAAATCAGAATCTGTTTGATTCTTTAAGACTAGGAAGGTGTCATCTACATAACGACTATAGTCGATCGGTTTGAAGTCATTTGGGCAATCGTTAAGCCAAAGTGCTTCATGATACCTTAGGAAGATATTTGCTAGCGACGGACTGAGCGGGCTTCCCATGGAGACCCCATCTATTTGTTTATACAGACTATTGTTAAACATGAAGAAGGAATCTTTAATTGCGAGACTAAGGAAAGTTCTAAAGGTAGGTTTGTCCATGTTGTGGAATAGTTCCGTGCTGTCAAAAACACTGTTGCAAATGATATCTCTAGTTTCGTCTATGGGGATGTTGGTGAAAAGAGAGGTGACATCGAAGCTGGATAAGTGGGCGTCGGGAGGCAATTGGAGGCCTTTGATACGGTCACGAAATTCATATGATTTGTGCAAACTAAACTGATTAGCAGTTAAAGGTTCAAGTAATGGGACAAAGAACTTAGCAATAGAATAGGACGGGGGTTTATAAGCAGCTAAAATTGGTTGTAAGGGGACATCGGATTTGTGTACTTTTGGAAGCCCGTACATGATGCCCGGGGAAGCACCAGAATTGTGAAGTGAACGGTAAATCGAATCAGTGATGATGCTTTGGTCTAACAATTTTTTTTAGAAATCTATGAATTTTGTCAATGAATTTGAGCGTAAGTTTGAAGGGGTCGGTATGCAAATCATAAACAGTGAGCCGAGAGATTGGCATTCATTTTTTGATAATACTGATTTTCGTCCAGAATGGAAACACTTATTCCTTTGTCGGATCTGCACACGACAACGGAACTTTCTTTGTGGAAGTTAGATAATAGCGATAGATCACTAAGATCAGATATAGAAAAGATTGGAAAAAATACTTTGTTTACTGTACGAGTTGTAAATGCTATTACAAGTTTCTTTTATTTTGTTTTTTATTTCTGCTGTATTTGCGAATCAAGTCTGTTAGCTAGGCCTTCAAAACCCATAAAGTGTTTGAAATATAGTCTTGTTTGAATATGGGTAGGCAGAATTCCAGGCCGAATGACCGTAGAAATTTCAGGCGCGGTTGAAGTATTACCTTTGAGTAGTTAAAAATTACGTTGTCTGGATTACATGAGGTTAGATTTGGGGATGCTCCTAATGCGTTCAACTTTCTGCTGTGGACAAATTCGGTTCTATCTATGAATTTCCTGGTGTTGGACTGTACAAAGTGAACTACAGTGATGTGGTAAGAAATGAAAAAGAATTTTTAATCTGAGATAGGTACTGGTTGGTCGAATTTGTATGGTTGACGATGTTGCTATTCTGAGTTTGAATTTCTAGATCTAAGAGTTTTAATTGCCACTATTTGTTCAGTTGGCTGTGCTGAATGGACTGTCGCACGAACGAAAGCGAAGAAATTTTGGGGTGACTTGGTAAGCTTTGCAGCAAGTTAGGAAATGCAAGTCTAGCATTGATTTTGCGAGTTTTCTAGAGAATTCTTCATATTTTCTGAAGGTTGTTGCAACGGGATGTCCATATTTATTTAATGTTGTGGTGGTTCCCAGTTAATAAATCAATAGCCAATAAATCAATAGCCTCACATTCAGGTCCCCGCCTGCATGCTGAGCAAAACAACCATCCCACCAGCAAAAATGACTTCTCAATCATTGGCTCTTCTAATCCAATCGAACTCACAACATTAGAATCCCTTTACATCCATAGAACAAGAAATAGCCTCAACGTTATGACCTCAGCTGTACCTCTTTACACTTTCCACGACTAATTAGGTCCACATCTGCCGACTGTGCAGGATCTGACACCCGGCCCCTTCCCACGGGCCACAGCTCTGTTCATTCGCTTGTTAAGATTATAGCCCATGACTGAGATTTTCCTCCGACTGTACATGTTCTTTTCTCTCCGCTCTAGAATCACTATATATCCATTAAACAAAATCTAGCCTGAATATAACTACAGCCTTACCACTCGTCACAACCCATGACTGACACTGTTCCCTCCGACTGTACTTGCCCGTTTTCCTCCGCTTCCCTCACCGTCCGACGCTTATGTAAGGACCTCCATAGCGCACAATGGTCAATTGCCTCTCAGGTCCCAGCCTGTGAACACCTGTCCAGACTTAGTTCATCTAAAATTAAATTCTCTAAGGCAAGCTGTGTAGAGTTTAGTTTCTATTCCTGAAATACTAAACTTTATTTGTTAGTCAACGTGTTTAGATTTTTCGATATTCTAGATTGAATGCCTTCTTCTACCTTATGTCTACAAAAATACAGAGTTTCGTGCACTTGTTAACCTTTAGTGGGAACTGAAACAATAAGCTTCATATAATTACCGGCGTCATTTTGACCACTGGGCCCTCTACAGAGATACTATTATCGAGACAAAACTTCAAAAGCCATGCGTGGTAGAAATGAGAACTACAATATTTAGGGTATGCCATATTTTAAGGGCTGATCACCCTTCAATAGCTACGCCTCCACTGATCAGGAAGTGAACTAAAATACTTCTGCTCTCAAGCGTTATATATTTTCGCCAGATTATGAGACGTTTTAGTTGTTGAAACTTTAATAGGATGGAGCCAGGTTTCTGATTTTAATTAAGGAACTCTGTTATTCACTATAAACTTGGAGACGAAGGTTGGTTGCCAGTGTAGAGTGATTATCAAATAACTGAGCATTGGTTTTTTGTATGCGTCTTTAAACCAATCTGCATCATTAAATTCTTCAGGCAACCGTGCGAAATGTTCAGTAATGGAACGAACTATGGAAGCGCATTATATGCAGAGTGTTTGCGGTAAGAGAATGTTTTTGATTGCCGTACTCCTTGGATTTTTTTAGAGCTAATTTTAAATATACTATGGGTGCTCAGGAACTTTTGACAAGAACATTTCGGGTGTTTATCGTGTAGCTATTGGCATAGCATGGGAAGTTACGGTTATTCGCTCCTTATTGTGATTCAGAAGATTGCTTTATTTTATTGTTACTTGATAAAATATTGTCTGACGACATTACGCGAGTAGGATTTTTACTCGTACAGCAGTATTCCTGCTTTTCATTAAATATGCCGCTTGGCTTCCCGTCAACAATGCAAAAATGCACATTGGCTCCCCCTTTCGATGCTTGCATCTAGTGTTTTACACTTTTTGTGGGGTTGAAGTAATGGGCATCCTCATTGCACTGAAAAATTTCGAAACTTTTAATACGGTTATCAATAATAATTAATCTTTACTTCTGATGCGGTTATCAATAATAATTACTAATTTTTCTATATGAAAATGTTAGCGTGCCATTGATTAGGCTAGCAGGCGGTCACTTCTTCCTGTGTATTAGATATTTCACGTTAGGTAAGTGAGAGCTGTTGGCTTGTGGTTCCGTGTTTCTCCTCTTTATATGCCGTATATTTTTGTAGAAAGACGTGCTAATGATTATGAATTTTGTTAGCTTTTGATGGCTATGCGTATACCTTAGGCTTATTTGGAGAAGACGGTACTAAAGTTCTTCTGAGCCAATGCTTTCTATTTCACGTGATCAACGTCGCCATGCAACTCTCTGGCCCAGTAAGGGTTTGTTTAATGACAAAAAAAAGAAAATACTATGGAAATCAACCGTGGAATTTTCACGGGTCCCGCTACTACAGGTATTAGGCGAGCATGTCAATTATTGCGTGAAAATTTCCACGCACGGGTCCACTAGTATCATTGATTCATCTAATAACAAGCTAAATTTGTTGTCGCCTAGATCAGTAGGTAAATTTTCATTGAAATAATGAACTGAAACATTCTCCATTATGTTCGCATAAATTTTGCGATGCATCACCCGGGCCTCACTGTTTTACTATCGGATTTGGTAAATTTGTGCAAGTCTCCCAGATTATCACAGCAAGTGAACGCTGTATGGCAGCAGATATACATGGCCGACATCCACCGTAGACGTCTTATTTATCTGCGTATTGACTTGTAAACAAGTACTCTGACATGAACTGGAAAGTATGCGCTTTTTGTTAAACTTTTGAACGGACTAGGCTTTATCTCTTCTCTTTGTGAGGCGAAGGGTTATGCTGCATTACTTTATAAGTTTACCCGGTACTAAGAATAAGGATTGTAAGATTGATTTGACATTGCACTGAATAGTTCCTGCCTAGACAAATGACGCGACGGCGATAACTCAATGAACTTTCTAGCATTCAATTCGGTATATAGTGTTGGATAAGTCAGAAAATGTAAAAAAAAGAATGGGATAGAATTGGCCACTGTCACCCAACAACGTGACTTAGGAATCACTATTACAAATAAAACTACAACACAGTCAGCAAGTCGACAAGAGTGTGAAAATGGCGACCAGAGTACTCGGATTCATCACCAGAAACTTCGAATAAAAGTCCAAGGACATCATCGTTCCCTTGTACAAGACATTAGTGAGGTCACACTTAGAATTTGCTTTTCAATTCTGGTCGCCGCATCTCTGTAAAGATATCGATAAAATGGAAAGAGTCCAACGCAGAGCAACGAAACTGATACCTCGGCTGAGAAAAAAGTCGTATGAATGTCGCCTAAAAGAACTGGGTCTGATCTCTCTCGAGCAAAGACGATCCGGGGGGCAATTAATAGAAACATTCAAGTACTTGAATGGCTTCAACGACGTACCCATAACGGGACTCTTTGAAAGAGACCTTAATGATCGCTTGCGAAACAACAGTCAAAAACTAAAGCATAAAGCTCGAAGAACAACCTTAAATCAGCAGTTCTTTCCCTATTTCATTGTCAGCATTTAGAATAGACTACCTTCCGATGTTGTTTCTGCGGAGTCGGTCAACTCGTTTAAAAATCGTCTTTACATACACTGGGAGAGATATCCTCCTCAGCTAAGAACTCCTCCACGAGTCGCAAGCACTTAACGACCAAAGCTTCCCAGGCGCCATTTTATGCTGACTTCTTCTCACTTCCACTCCATCTCTATATTTAAGCTCCGTATATCAGCGGCAATCTATCATGCTTGGGGGCATTCATGGCGGAGATTCTTCTCTCCCTCTGTTTCTATTTTTTATTTTCTCTCTCTTTTTTTCTCTTTCGTCTACAGTTTTTTCTCCTCTCGTTTCCCCAATCCTCTAAATCCTACTAACATAATGGCAATAGCTCAAAGAAGCCGGGGTGTTAGTCCCGGTGTCTCTTTGGGAATGGGACTCTTGGTTCGTCTACTGCCGCTTATCTAATCTAATCTAAATGCTCGAAATTTTAATTTCTTGTCAAATTACTAAAACAAATTTCGAGATGCTAAACCTCCCAAAAACTAATTATCATTATAAATGGTATATTGGCAGTGCTGCACATTCGCACCTGCCATACTACTCTTGGCAGAGATGAATGAAGTCTCTTCATTCTCCTCTGACTCGTGGTGCGTAGGGCATACTGCCTGCCTGCCTGCCAGCTCAACTGCTTTTGGTGTGCCAGCGCCCTTAAATGTGAACAATGCCTGTAAACTAGAATTAGCTGGCTATCAAAATTGGCAGCGTTGAACTTGCCCCGAACGCAGGTGATAGTCTTACGTCACGAAAGATTCTATAGTCCACAATAGTTTTCATTAGCTAGCTATATCGATGGCACAGATTATTATGACTAGTGGCCCGTGCCGTCATTATAAATGACGGCAAAAAATTAACACTTCACTAAAACCCCCGCCGTCTTTTGGGCTTCCTCAATTTTTCCCTATCTAATACTGAAGAAAAAGTATCCAGGGTACCAAACTTTTTTTTTCGCCTTTTGAAATCTGAATTTTCTCCTATCTTATTAGTTCTATTTTTCCCCTATCTAATACTGAAGAAAAAGATTGCAAGGTACCCAACTCTTTTTTTTTCGCCGAAGAAAAAGATTGCAAGGTACCCCACTTTTTTTACATTTTGAAATCTGAATATCCTCCTATCTTATTCCCATAGAGCGTGACAGGAAAGATATAAATAAATAAATAAATAAAAACACGACGTGAATTATTATATAGTACTGATTATTATACTGTGAGCTTTTTAGTTTCCAAACGAAGGCGTTATCACAGAGAAAGCACGAATGGACATCTAGTATGACGATGGACTAAAGGAACCCATGCACGAGGCTATTCCCTAGCAGGATCAATGCGCATGAGAACCAAGTCGGGAAAGATGTGGAACATTAGATGGAAGAAAGATCAGTAGGAATAAGGGATACAAATAGGAAGGAAGCCGAGGGGGCTCGAAAGACTGACTTTCCGTATGCCTAGCTAATAGCTAAGGTAACACAGGGTCCCCTTGGGCGCTGCTCCCCATAGCATAGGATGGACGGGCCTAAACTACCTAAACCCATGGCCTATCTTATGCTTGCTGAAAGGCCAAGGGCACTGAAAGAACTCTTAGAATCAAAAAATGTTAGATATGTTCAAACTTATAAAGTGCTTGTTCTAAGTGCTGATATTAGTCGTGCATCAATAATGATTGAAAACTTTAGTTCAGCATTCTGTCATGGTGCAACACTTGTGACTGCTTTTTGAAACTTAATTATACCTTAGAGTTAAAACAGGGCTAGCTTACAATTAGTTGTGAGGATTGAAAGGAGACTAGTGACAATTCAAAAATAAATTTATTATTCACCAATACAGGGATAAGAAAAAACAACTAGCACTCTGAAAGCGCAGACTACCAAGCAAGGCAAGAGTGCTGTTCCAATCGAATAACTAACGAACCGTAACAGACATGACTTAAGATATCACAGCGTTAGGTACCTATTTACCGGTATTATTTGCAGCATGTACCTTCCGTCACGGTAAGTACCATGTTAGCACCAGGGAGGGACTGAGGTACCATGAAAGTAATATGACTAGAGCCTTCATTTGTTGGCATGCGTCGGCCCCTATAATCTCGCCGTGCTCCTGAGGGACCTATGTGGTGTAGCCCAACCCCGCTTACATCTGTGACTCTCATACTGCGGCAATGATGAATCACAAGTATGCACTTAGATCAATATAAAAAGCACCTCGACTCTCTCATCTACTCAACTATGTTAAAATGCCAAATCGTCAATATTAAAAAGAGACTTTTCCTCTGATTTTAAAACGCATATGGGGCAATCGCACTCGTCACGCCAGGACAGCGTGCGATGCCTGACCAACTCATCGTCAGTCATATCTATCTT